>CAUYUJ010005960.1:0-12500 GCA_963575745.1 Prorocentrum cordatum
GAGAAAGCGTGATCCACCGCCGCTTTACGATGGAAAACTGCCAACCTTTTCCTCCGGAGCCCGGGGGTCGCCCCCCCCCCCCCTCCGAAAATCCCTCCCTTGCTGGACCCCCCCCCCTCCCCCAGCAAAACCCCCCCCTCCCCTAACCCGTCCCCCCCCCCATCTCCCCCCTCGAAAACCGGGGGGGGTCACTACCGGTTCGAACCCCTCCCCCCCGCCCCCCTCCGGATCCGGAAAACCGGGGGGGGCCACTACCGGTTAGAACACCCCTTCCCTTCGAAAACCGGAGGGGGGTCACTGCCGGTTCGACCCCCCTCCCCCCACGCACCGCCAGCAAACGACTCCCGGTCCCTACCACCGTCCGCATCACATCCCCCACTGTTGTTCCCACCACCACTGTCCTCACCACCACTGTCCCCGCTGGTTCCACCACCGTCCCTACTGTCCCCACCATTGCCCCCACCACTGTCCCACCGCCGTCCTCGCCACCGCCTTCACCACTGACCCCACCACCATTGTACCCTCCACTGTCCCACTGTTTCCACCTCATTCCCACTGTCCCCACACCACTGTCCCCACCACCTTCCGCACCACTGTCCCATCCACTGTCCCCCCCCGATCCCACCATTGTCCCCACCACTGTCCCCACCACTACCGTCCCCACCACTGTCCCACTGTCCCACTGTCCCCACTACTGTCCCGCTGTCCCCTCACCACTGTCCCCACCAACACCGTCCCCACCACTGTCCGCACCCCCACTCGGATTTCGAGGGGGGGGGTTCGAACCGGTAGTGACCCCCCCCACTTTTCATGATGAACTGGGGGGGGGGAGGGGTTCGAGCCGGTAGTGACCCCCCCCGGTTTTCCGGAGGGGGGGGGGAAGGGCTCGAACCGGTAGTGACCCCCCCCGGTTTTCCGCCAGCAGCGGTAGAACATGCTCTTTCCAAGAACAGGAGATCCCATCCCCGAACCGACCTCGATCCCATACCTCGGCCCGGGTGTACGGAAGTGGACGCCACGGGTGACATCAATGGGGCCACGAGGGCCACGACGGAGCAGCGAAAGGCGACCGCGGAGCCGCGACGGGCAGCGGGGGGGCACCGAAGGCGGGCGAGGGGCGAAGCGGGGCGGCTGCGGCCCCTGACGGGCGGGTCGGGCGGGCGGGCCCCGACGGCCGGGTGGAGCGGGCGGGTCGCTGAGGCGGCCATCCTGCATGTTTCGCCGGGAGACTCCAGCGATGGTCGCCAGGACGTCTCCGGCGACGGCGCGATTCCCGAGCAAGTGGTGCGGGAGTCCAGGGCGAGAGCGCGATTCCTGAGTGCCGAGGGCGCGGCGTGTGAATCATCGTGTGGGGGATTCACGCGAACTCGCGATTCCAACATGACATGCGAGAACGTCCCGCGCGAAAGCGCGATTCTCCTATCAATCAATTGTCGGGAAGAATCAGGCGGGAACCGTCGTTGTTGCAGACGGAGGGGCCAACGACACAATACATCGGCCCAATGAAAATTCTTTAGATGTTCATCACAACGCCCGCTAGCGGAAGCCGACGGAGGCGGAAAACGGCGGAACGCCGTCGGAAAGCTTGCGGAAGACAGCGGAAGTACATGACGCCCCGTCCGAGATCCCCTTACCCCCGTAGCAGCCGAGCAGTGTACCATTCTCTCGTGGCTGGGAGGGAACACCTTTTAACTGTTAACTGATTACCCTTAAATATTCGGATCTTAGATCACCCTGACTAACCCCCACCCGTTTCTAAACATATTGTAAACACATTGCCTGGGTCGTTCACGGATCCTGCCATGCTGGGATCGGTTCGAAATAACATGGGGCTCCGAAATTACGACGTTCCTGCCATGGTATCATCATATTGAGCTCTTCTTGGGGTCATATCCCGGTCATGCTTGGATCGCGCACGCGTCGCGTGTTCATTAAAGTGCCACCCTGGGCGTGCGTGGATCCATCTTGTTGCCCTCGGGCCATCTCGGCGTCACTCGTGGCTCGCATGTTGAATCATCTTCGAGTCGGGTTGAAACGGTCCAGAATCCATGGCGGGATCGTGTTGGGGTGGCGTCATCCCAGGGTCGTCTGGACGTTATCGTCTGTGGCCGCAGGCCCTCCTGGAACCAGCGTGTGGCCATGGGGATGTCTTGGGATCGCGCGCGCGAGCGCTGATCACGCGCGCGCAGCAACTCAATTCGCCGATGGGCGTGCGTACATCTAATTTTTGTTGCGAGTTCCAAAACAACTTTTGTTGGAGCCACGCCTGTCCGAACTCTCGCATGTCCGTGGCCATTTGGGTTCCAGGTTCATTTGCGGGACCTGGGGAGGCACCATACTTTGAGAGTGTACTTTGCTCCGCGCCATCCGACATCGAATTGGCGAAACGCGCGTTGGCCAGACTCCTTCGAAACCTCGCTGCGACTTACGGCTTGGCGCTGACCTTGAAAAAGGGACGCGCCAGACAAGGAGGTGGGCGGCGCCTACCACAAGATAGCTGAAAACGAAGAAGGCGCAGGCTGTCGCCAAGCGGAAGCTTTAGAACTTTCAGGAAGTGTGCAAGGTCGTTTACCTGAGGGAGGTGCGCACTCGGGCCTCTGGCGCGCGTTGACCTTTGGCCATGAGGCCTACATGTCCCAATGCCGCAATGAAGTGACATCCTGTCGCGCGGACGATAATCATCGAAGCATCGGCCCAATGAAAATTCTGTGGGCTTTCATCACGACGTCCGTTAGCAGAAGCCGACGGAAATAAGACGAGGCGGAAGACGGCGGAAGGCCGTCAAACGGCTTGTGGAAGACAACAGAAGTAAATGACGCCCCGTCCGGGGACCCCGCTACCCCCGAAAAAGCCAAGCAATGTACAGTTCTGCCGTAGGCCGGGCGGGATCCCGCCGAATTTATTACCTTGCCAGTAAGCACCACAAATGTCTAAGAAGAGTGTAAACAAATTTCCTGGGTCGGTCACGGATCCATCCGTGCTGGGATCGGCTCGAAATAACATGGGCTCCGACAAAATAACGTTCCTGTCATGTTGTGGTCGTCTTGAACTCTTCTTGGGGTCATATCCCGGTCATGTTTGGATCGCGCACGCGTCGCGTGCTCATTCTGGGGCAAGAATGGGCGTGCGTGGATCCATCTTGTTGCCCTCGGGCCATCTCGGCGTCACTCGTGGCTCGTGTCGGCCTGAGACGGTCTAGAATCCATGGCGGGATCGTGTTGGGGTGGCGTCATCCCAAGGTCGTCTGGACGTTATCGTCTGTGACCGCAGGCCCTCGTGGAACCGTTGTGTGGCCATGGGGACGTCTTGGAATCGAGCGCGCGAGCGCTGATCATGCGCGCGCAGCAACACATCTCGCCGGCGGGTGTACATACAGTTATACAAACATATACTTCTCGTTGCGAGTTCCCAAGGAAATGTTTGGTGGAGCTACGGATGAGGCGCAATGAGCTCTCTCATGCAAAGCCTCATGCAGTGGGCGCCAGAAGGGGGAGGTGAAGTAGAATTTCCCATAACAGATGAGGACTCGACAACAACAAAAACGTTGAATACTCAACCAACCGGTTCGTTGCTTACAAATCGAACACATCAAAAACTGCACTTAGCAAAACTCCACCCAGTTGCGGGGACCAGGGGGGGCAATCAAAATTCGATTAGGCGCGCTGGTCGGTCTGGGTGGACGGGCGCCGCCTCGCGACCTACGACGGGGAGCGCTGGTCATGCGAAACACGTGGGGCGCCAAGCGTTGCAACGATCAGCATGTTTCACGGCGGGGCTAAACGGCTGCTGCAACAGGAAATGATAACGCGAACTGCCGCTTCATCCGTGGAGGGGGGATCCAGCACGGAAAAAAAAATCGAAGGCGTGGGGCGTCTGGCCAGGCATTTACTTACGGCACGCATAGAACCGATCGCGGCTACGAAGCTTGGCGAGACACGGGGATGAGGTGGAAGTGGAAGGACATAATGAAAGAGGCTGCTAAGGCACGGAGACACGAGACAAGGGAGGAGATCACGCCTGAGGCAAAGCGGCGCCCCAAAGCACAGAAAACACGGGGGTCATCATACTGGGGCAGAGGCGGGGAAGGGCAGCGGGCAGTGCGAGGCGGAAAAGGACAGCGGCCATGCAGGTGGTTTCGCTGAGCCTGAGGAAGTGGGAAGTCGGCGGGGAGCGGCCCTGGGGACGGGGCCTCGGAGATGGGCAGCACGGGCAGCCGATGCTTCGCCAAAAGGGGACACGTACAGAACTACACTTAGCGGCCGGGGCACGGTACACGTCGGGAGCGCGAGTCGCGCCCCCGACATGTACCCCGCCCCGCTGGCTAGGTGTAGTTCTATGAGTGTTCTGTTTTGTGAGGATGTCCCTGGCGAAACCAGCACGTACAGAACTACACCTAGCGCCTGGCTAAGGGTAGTTCTGAACGCGCTGGATGTCTCGAGCGGGGCGAGCACGTATAGACCGGCACCTAGCGAAAGTGGCAGGGTACAGGTCGGGGGCGTCGCCGCGCCTCCCCGCAGAGTCAGGAGGGCAGGGGCCACTGAAATCCCAGCCGCCCTCAGGGCGGCGGAGGCTGGACGTCCCAGGGATGCCCGAAAGGGACCCAACTGCGGCCAAGGGCACGCAACGAGGTCCCTGGGGGCCCCAAGAGCGCTCCCCGACCTCCAGCTGCAATCTGAGGTCGTAGCGTCTTGGGGGTCTCCCGGAGCGCTTGGCGGGGTCTTGGATTCTTCCTGGGGCGCTCGGGAGGTCCCAGGAGCGCACCTGCTCGCCACGACATCTGGTCTCGATCTGGAGGTCGTGGCGTCTGAGGCCCCCGTGGGGCGTTTTGGGGGCACTGGGGGTTCCTCTTGTAGCCCATCATGGGTCCCACGAGCGCTGGTGGTCGCTACGACCTCTGACCTTGTTCTGGATCCCTCCATCCTATTTGCCCCCCCCGTGATCAGGGCAACTCGCCTGGTGACGATGTTTCGAGGATTTTAAAAGATATGCGCGCTCCGCCTCCGCCTCCTAATCGCGAGTTGTTATTTCTGATTCCACGCCGACTCTGGCTAGCGACGTCGAGGCCCTCGCAAATCCGACAAACGCGATGACCCCCCTCGAATGGCGGGCAAAACAAACTTTGGAACGATAGCCCAAAATTAATTTTGAAATTTCGGGATCCGCGAGAGAAACTAATCCACTCGCCCAAAGTGTAGCTCTCTATCTGTCCGAACAAATGCAACATGCATCCATCAGTAAAGCTCCCCCTCCGTGGGGGAATGTATTCATGCATCGGTAACCCGATGTTCCCTCAACCAGATCTCCCGCCAAAACATCTCCCGAGGCAGAATACGATCCTCATATCGCGCGACGCATCAACAGAATCAATGAAACTCCCTAACGGCCCCGAGTGATTCAACCAGTCCTGTCGGAGGACCCGAAAAGCCCACCATCCGAGAAAACCCCAAAAGGCTCGCAGGAGGGCTCCAAAGGGCCTCCGGGATTTGCATCAAAAACGAAGGATTCGCGACTATCGTGGACCGTCTAGGCGAAACAACAACTACATAATAAAACTTCACAGGTCCGTGCGGAGTTCTCGGATCGGCGCTGGACCCCCCCCTCGGCGGCGCCAGAGGCGCCGCCAGGGCGGTGCAGAGGCGATCCAAGCAATCAAACCAATATGATGTGTGTATGTGTGTTGGTTCTAGAAGTTCTACCTTGAGCGTTATGGCCACGCGACACTGCAACATTGCAACGCTGCATCCTGGACGGCCAGGCTGGCCAAAGATAATAATCGTTTTTTCCGAGGATGGCGCAAGAGCATCATGGGGGCCCGCCAGGGACCCTTCATATCAACTGTTTTGCCACCCCCCCTTCGGGAGAGTTCAGTTGAATCACTCTGCGTACACTGCGACTAGAGTACAAGGACGCGCGGTAAAGATGCAAAACCATTTAACGCTAAACTGGGAGCCGAAGTCGGAAGCCAATGACCCATGGAAGGTCCGAGAGACAAGGGCGTAAGGGAAATTCTGGAAACTTAGCTTTCGTTATGATGCAACTTGACTGTGCTTGTGTATGCTGCGCTGGCACTGTGACGGGGGTTGCTGCAGGACGCTTTGTGTTTGATGCCATCGCTGAGAGTGGGTGACGAATACACATATGCTGAGCTGCTCAAGCACTACATGACGACGTTCACACTCCCACCCAGACATGCTCTTCGGAAACGCGCTCATGTTCGCGAGGGTGGCGACCCCATCTTGCGCGCAAACATTCACTATCATAAAATGGCGAGCGTGGCCGATGTGCCCTGCTCGCAACAAGATGTGATACATTTCATATGTCCCTTCACTCCATGCCGACTCGACTTTGGCATCATAACGTGTCCTCGTCCAGCAAGGATTCACAAGCTCGGCGCTGCAAACGCTCGGCTTCCTCCATGGCTCGTCCCGGCGCCGCGCGGAGAGTGTAACGCGCACAAGGGCCGCTACCAGGCGCAGTCGGGCCCAGGGGTCGCTCGAGCTGCATGAGGATTCGTCTCTCCTGATCGGGTCTCCAGCGAAGCCCGCCGTGCTGTCTGGCACGCCTCAGCCCTGCTCTCATCGCCTTCCTCGACCGAGCCCTCGTCCACCAACTTCTCCTCCTACTACACCACGTCTTCGTCACACTTGTACTTACCCGTGTCCTCCTCGTCCTTTATACGAACCTCCTTCTCCTCCTCTTCCTCCACCTCCTCCTCCTCCTCCTCCTCCTCCTCATTGCCATCACTCCCCCTTTCCTCCCCAACCTCCGCGTTCTTCTCCTTGCGCGATCCCTTGCCCCTCTCCTCCCTCGTAGCTTCTTTCATATAAATGCGTGACCCAGTCTCTTTTTCCATGCTCTCCACATGTCCCCTGTGGTTGCAGAACAAGCTCAAGAAAACATGGTATCTCAATCCGAGTGCCACATGAGTGCCCACGGACCCCGCATCCCAACTATCAAGCGCCAACTGCGGGCGGAAGGGCGTTGCTGCATCCAACACAAGAAGCCCTGCGCAACTTTGCAGAGCACTCAACGGGGTCCTTCGTACGCAGATCGCGACTATACAAACACCGACACCGTTCTGCCGGTGTCGAAAGCTCGATGTACTCGATGCTCCGCCAACGTGTCCAGCGGACTAAATTTTCCATGGATATTTTTGACACGTGACACGTGCCGCTGACTCTGAACCTTCAATGGCACAACCGAACTCTCCGACCGAATTA
Source organism: Prorocentrum cordatum (assembly GCA_963575745.1). NCBI lineage: Eukaryota > Dinophyceae > Prorocentrales > Prorocentraceae > Prorocentrum > Prorocentrum cordatum. The sequence continues at coordinate 7,221 of CAUYUJ010005960.1, forward strand.
CAGTCGGCTTTGGATCACATGTGCCACCGTATAGGGTCATTGATAAACGAATGCGAGTGTTCGTGTGCGCATCCACCTTTGCGCCTCCTTGATGCATGTCAGCAATGGATATGTGCTACATTCCTGGCCAATTGAGCGCTTCAATAGCCTGCGAGCGTTCAACGTATATGTGCATATATATATATATATATGCGCGCGTTCTCTTTACATGAACTTGAATTGAATTGATCATGGTTGAGTGCAGTCATCTGCCCGTGTGTGTGTGCTGAGAGGTACGTAGGATGAGGCCAGTGATCAAGCGGCTGCGCTGGCGCACAATTAGCTGGGCTACCCAGCGATTGAGAAAGTTCGGCAAGACTCGCCCTTGTCGCGGTGACAAGCTTTGATGAGATAAGGATGGTCGTAGCAAGTTTTGTCTGGACGCAAGGACTGGTGCTTCATGGCAACTCCCAGGGCGGGTCGGAGAAGAGAGAACCCGTCCAGCTTGCGGAGGTACGCGACTGCAGCAGCGCCAACGGCCTCGCCCACTGGATGATTCGAGCAGGCAGTAACCGACCACGCTGCGCGGTACGGTGCTCCCTCGGGCGCCCCCAATGGGGAAACCGACAGGTACCGGTACCGGCTCTCCCCGGACCTCTCCTGGGGTGTGACCTGACAAGCGTTTCGAGGCGATTCCAGCGGTGGCGACGAGGGCCTCCCACGCCCCTCCCTCGGCCTTCGATCTCGGGCATCCAATCTCAGGGCCCCCTCCCTCTTCGGTGGCCACTCATGGGAGCCTCACATACCATCTTGTCGGCTCCTGCGAATCGACGCTAATCGACGCTCAATCGACGCTCCTTGGTCCTTGACGCTAACCGACGCTAAATCGGCGCTATCAAGACGCTATCGACGCTATGTGACGCTAAAGACAAAATTAAGAGGGTATGCCGGGTTCCCATGATTTGGTGCCGAATCCCTCGACTTCACCCTCCCTCAAGGCAAGCAATGTACCGCGCAAGTATAAAGACTAAATTCGAAGATCACGGGCGCATCCGATGCGCAAGAGTACCCCAAAACGGGCACAGAAAAAAATGCGGACTACGTGAGTAATCCTTTAGCTCGCAATGGAATCGACGAATTAGGAGACATCTGGCATGACAATAATATCATGGCGAAAGACCCAACCATATGCAATTGAGAATACTGTGGTGGGTGTGGCACCGCATCCGGTGGAACTCAGAAGGGGCCACGAACACTGTAAGAGGTGCGCCAAAATGTTCCGGCACCGTCATGCGAACCACGCTGCTGTTGGTCTTCGGTGAAACTCCCTATGGGGCCACGAACCGTGTGCGGGGCGCACACAAATGGGGCGGCACCGCCATGTTGACCCTGCTACTGGGGCCTTCGTGGAGCGCCCTATGGGGCCACGAACCGTGTGAAGGGTGCGCCAAACTGAGGCGGCGCCGCCATATGTACCCTGCCACTGGGGCCTTCGGCTGATCTCTCTGCGGGGCCACGAACCGTGTGGGGGGTGCGCTAACATGGAGCGGCGCCGCCATGTGAACCCTTAGTGTGATTTTCGGTGGAGCTCCTCCTTGGGCTACGAACCGTGTGACAGAGGTGCGCCAACATCGGGCGGCGCCGCCATGTGGACCCTGCCGCTGGGGCTTTCGGTGGACCTCCCTGTGGGGCCACGAACCGTGTGAAAGGTGCGCCAAAATGGGGCGGCACCGCCATGTGGACCCTGCCACTGGGGCCTTCGGTGGAGCTCCCTATGGGGCTACAACCCGTGTGAGGGGTGTGCCAAAATGGGGCGGTACCGCCACGTGGACCCTGCCACTGGGGCTTTCGGTGGAGCTCCGCACGGGGCCACGAAGCGTTGCACTGGGTGTGACGAGACACAAACATGCGGAGGGCAGAGGCAAGGATGGGAGGACGAGCGGGAGGAGGAGGAAGATCGGGGAGACGTAAGACCCGGGTACGGGGGACTCGGAAATCCCCGACGAGGTCGTCAAAAAAATGACGAGGCCGAGCCTGCATTTTGACGAGGCCTCCCGCTGCAGACGTCTCACAAAACTCCTCCTCGTCAAAATCCGAGTCGCGGTCGTCAAAAAACGATGGCGAACCCGAGTCCCGGCAAACCCGGGTCTTACGCTCCCCCGAGAAGAGGAGGAGGAAGGAGAACGCGCGCGGGGCGCTGTCTCTTCAAAACGAAGACGTAGCACCACAGGATGGTTGGGACAAATTGTACCAACGCGTGGACCCAGACAGCGTTCTGGGGGTAGGCACGGGCTGATGCGGGCTAGCGGCGGTAATCTGCGTTGGCGGCAGACAGCAATGCCGACACTGCAAGGAAAAGAAGGCTGGTCGGGGCTAACCGGCAAGGGAAGGCAAGGACCAATGGTTGCAATCAGCGGTCGCGGCCAATGAAAATAAAACATCATCTTGGCGAACTACCCAAACATCTTGTGAGCACCGAATTGTGGTTACCGCTTCTGGTGGAATTCCCTCCCTACGGGCCTCATGACGCAACGAACCGCGTGAGGGTTGCGCCGTAATGGTGGTGGGGTGTTGAATGGTCTGGTGTTGCTAGAGATGCCCCTGGAGGCCCAAACGGCCTCCAGAGCAACCCTCACGAAGCCAAGAGGGCTCCAAGGACCCCAAAATGAAGCGGAAAGCTGGTGGCACCTTGGGCCAGGGGCACATCAAGGCAACACCCGAAATGGGGCAGGGAGACGCATGTGGACCTTCCCATTGGTGCATTCTCCTGATGGGGGCACGGGTCGTCAGTGTACACTACGTGTTAGTTTATGTCTGCCGGGTGTGCTGCGGTTCTCTCGGTCAGGGAACTAGGTCCTTCAATCAAAACAACATCAGCCTGGCGAAAGACCCAACCATATGCAGCGGTGAGTAACGCAATTCGGAATATTGTCTTCGGTGGAGCTCCCTATGGGGCCACGCAACGTGTGAGGGACGTACCGGCGCGTGTGAGAGGTGTGCCGAAATGGGTGCGGTAACGCCATGCGAGAACCTCTGGGGCCCTCGGTGCAGCTCCCTATGGGGCCACGAAGCGCGTGAGGGGTGTGCCGACATGGGCGCGTCGGTGCCATGCGAGCGCAGCCACTGGGATGCTCGGTGGAGCTCCCTATGGGGCCACGAAGCGTGAGGGGTGCCGAAATTAAAAAAAAAAAAATAGACAAAATAAAAAAAAAAAAAAAAAAATAAAAGATAAATTAAAAGACAAAAAAAAAAAAAATAAAAAAAGAAAAATAAAAAAAAAAAAAAAAAAAAAAAAAAAAAAAATTATAAAAAACAAAAAAAAAAACAATAAAAAAAATAAAAAAAAAAAAAAAAAATAAAAAATAAAAAAAAAAAAAAAAAAAAAAAAAAAAACTAAAAAAAAAAAAAAAAAAAAAAAATAAAAAAAAAAAAAAAAAAAAAAACAGAAAAAAATTTAGCGCGGTGGTGTCATACGAGCGGAGCCACTGGGGCCCTCGGTTAAGCTCCCTGTGGGGCCACGCAACATGTGAGGGGTGTGCCGAAATCGGCGCGACGCTGCCATGCGAGCGCAGCCACTGGGGCCCTCGGGGAACTCCCTGCGGAGCCACGCAGCGTGTGAGGGGTGTGCCGAAATGCCTGCGTCGGCGCCGTGCGAGCGCAGCCAGTGGAACCTTCGGGGGAACTCAATATGGTGCCACGAAACTTGTGAGGAGTGTTCAGACATGGGAACGGCGCTGCCATGCGAGCGCAGCCTCTCTCGGTGGATCTCCCTATGGGGCCACGAAACGCTTGAGCGGTGTGCTGGAATGGGCGCGGCGCTGCCATGCGAGCACAGCCACTGGGGCCTTCGGTGGAGCTCCCTATGGGGCCACGAAACGTGTGAGGGGTGTGCAAAAATGAGGAAGGAGAGGAGGGGGAGGGAGAGGGCAGCGGGAGGAAGGAGTGAGACGCGGGGCGATGTCTCTTCAAAACGAGGACCCAAGACCACAGTATGGTTGGGAAGAAAGGCCCATTCGGCGTGGAAGCAAACGTGTCGCGCGTACCCGCTCGAGAAAAATACGCTCCCCATCCCGCATCCTCGTTGCCCAACGAAAAGAAACAGTGGCGCGTTTGCTCAGAAGCCTCACTAATTAACGAGGTCGGAGATCCTGGCATCTTCCATACAACAATAATTGATATGTTGCGTGCCCGCTCGCGAGATGGTTCATTGTTCAGGGCTTACACACTGTATTAGCGTTTACGGGGTGTGATGCGGTCTGCTCGGTCTTGGGAATCGGGTTTGCGTGGGCCGCTCGCACGCGGCGCTCGTTGCCCACCACGGAAGGCGCTTCTACGCGCACCCGCTCGCACGGTGTCAACTTCGAAGAGGACCGGTGAATCAAGTCGCATTCGGCGTGGAAAACTACCTTTCGCGAGAGCCCGCTCGAGGAAGATTCGTTCCGAATGCTGGATCCTCGTTGCCTAACGGGGTCCGCAGACCCCCGCTGTCATTCGTACAAAAAACGGAACGGTTTGCTCATAATCCCAACTAGCTCAATTACGAGTCTCGGAGACCCTCCTGCAAGTGTATTAAGAAAATTGAGCGTTGAATTTTGTGCGTTCGAGGATGGCGCGTCCTGCGCGCAGGAGATTCGTGGATGTCTCGGGTCCCACGCTTTGGTGCATTTCCAAAGACAAGACATGTCAGGGCATTGCCTTTTTTCAAACGCCGCGCGTGGATCTGACATATCCGACCCGGCCCGAGCACGGCCTAGCGCCGGAGAGCGCTGTGAAACGTCTCGGACCGCCTGGGAAGCGCTTGGGGGCGCTTGGAAAGCGCCCAGGGGCGGGCGCCACAGGAAGGGCAGGGGGGCGTCGCAGGGAGCGCGGGGGAACGCCTGGGAGGAGCGCCTGGGGGCGCCTGGGAAGCGCTTGGCAGCGCATGGGAGCGCCTGCGGACGCCTGGGAGCTCCTGGAAGCGAACGAGAGCGCCCAGGAGCAACTGGGAGCTCTGGCGCGGCTAGAGCGCTGCGCGCGGAAATGGGGCATTTCCGAGAAAGAATAAACATGTCAAGGACTTGTCGTTGAAGCTTGGAAGCGCCCGCGAAAGCCCGGGAGCGCCTGGGAGCGCCTGGGAAGCGCTCGGGAGCGCCTATAGCGACGCTTGATAATGCCCGCGAGCACCTGGGACCGCGTGGAAGCGCCCGAGAGCAGCCCAGGAGTGCCTGGGAACTCCCACGGGTCCGGCTGTCGTGCGCGGATACGGCAAATACCCAAAGAAGGACGTGTGAAAGCACTGCCTTTTTCAGGCGCAGCGCGTGG
>CAUYUJ010005960.1:17500-57224 GCA_963575745.1 Prorocentrum cordatum
CCTGGAACGCCCCGGCGCCCAATGAATTGGCGAGCTAAAAACGTGCGCCGAGCCAAAGCGGGAGCGCAATTTTGATAAAATTTCGCTCGGCGCCCAAGCGAGAAGGTCATTTCATTCACTTCGAGCGGGGGGGGAGGGGGGTGCGCCGCGCCCAATTCTTGCCATGCACTTTTGCGGGGTGGACGACAAGAACAGCTATGTGGGCAGGGATAATCAGCATGGCATGCATGGCATTGCTTCTGACAAATAAGGTGGCCCCTCCCGCCTTGCGCGCGCGATGTGCGCCGCGCCCCATTCCTGCCACGCATTTCGCATCGTCGACGACAAGACAGGCCATGATGAAAGGGAAAACGGCAACTCTGTATTGTCTTTTACAGTCAGGATGGGAGGGCCCGCAGCCCGCATGTACGTCCGCACCGTCGGCGACAAGGCAGGCCATGCTGAGAGGAAAAAACAGCAACTCTGCATTGATTGTTTACAGTCAGGATGGGCGGGCCCGGATTGACGGCCGCGCGCGATGCGCGCCGCGTCCCATATGTGCGCCGCGCCCCATTGCTGCCACATATTTCGCACCGTCGGCGACAAGGCAGGCCATGCTGATAGGAAAAACGAAGACTTTGTATTGGTTTTTTACAATCAGGATAGGCGGGCTCAGATTGACTGCCGCGCGCGATGTGCGCCGCGTCCCATTCCTGCCACGCTTTTCGCATCGTCGACGACAAGAAAGACGATGTTGAGAAGAAAAACGGCCACTTTGTATTGATTTTTTGAAGTCCAGATGGGAGGTCCCGGATCGGGTTGCTATCGGCCGGAATACGAGGTAGGTGGGGGTATATGATAATAAGGAACTAGGATGGGGGTGCGTTCCGAAGTTACGTCTGCGATCTGAGAAAAATCGTCATCGTCGTCGTCGGCATCTTCGCCGCCGTCATCGTCTGCCTCTGCGTCACTTTCCGCCTCTTCGTTTCAGAGAGGGCGTGAGAGAGGGGGGGATGGAGGAAGGAAGACATGAGTGGAGAGAGGGAGGGACGACGACGGCGACGACGACAACGACGGCGATGACGACGACGACGGCGACGACGACGACGGCGGCAACGACGACGACGACGGCGACGATGACGACGACGGCGACGACGTCGTCCTCCCCCATCCCATCTGGGGTGGGGGGGTGGGGGGGGCCCGCCGAGTCCTGGGACCCATCCCATCTGGGGGTGTGGGTCGGACCTGGAGCAAGGATCATGTATACACTGCCACTGGGGCCTTCAGCGGAGCTACCTACGGGGGCACAGCGTTTGAGGGGTGCATTAGATTGCTGATGATGATGGAGGAGAAGGGAGGGGGAGGAGAAGGAAGGAGGAACGTGAGGCGCTGTCACTTCAAAACGAGGACCCGCCACCACAGGATGTTTGGGAAAGGGCCAATGGCGGCAACCAGCGATCGCGGCCTATGAGGGCAAAACAAACTAGCGGTATGCGACAACAGCGAGCAATCGCGGCATGGCAACATACTCGCTAAAGATTGCAACGAACTCCTGCGATAAACAAAACAAGGAACAACTGCGATAACCAGCGTTCGCGACACTGGAAGCAGCGGCAAGGCAGGGTAGCGGCCAGCGGGGGCATTAGTGCTCGCGGCAATCCTGGGCATCTCCAGGGGACTGATGCAAGTACCCCTGAGCGAGTGCGCCAGTTCGGGGAAATGATCGAAGTAGATTTGCCTGAGCTTCGGACTACCCATGCAGCTGCGAAGTGGTGACGCCATGGTATCAAGCCTTGATCGCAAGCGCCTTCTTCGGATGGAAGTGCGACGATATCGGCACGGCCTCCATGCCAGGGCCGTCCATGGCGGCATCCGTGTAGTCCCATTTGACGGAGCGTGGGTCCTGCATCCCGCCGAACGTGGCGCCGAAGTGGAAGCTCTTCCGCTGCCGCTGGTCCGATGCCCGGAGGAAAAAACAAAGCGAGACAACGGCGGCTCGCACGCCTGGCCCGATGCCGCTCGGAATCGGTCCCTGGACCGCTCCCGGGGTCCATCCTGACCCGCCTTTCGGGGAGGATCCAGCCGTGGCGACGAGAAGCCTTTCGGGGAGCCCGAAGAGCGCGACAAACGCCAGGGAGGACCGTCGCTGTCTCGACTGGCCCTCCTCCGAGATACGCGTCGCGCGACCTGCACCTTCTTGTAGAGGGCCCGTGCCTCTTCAATGCTGCCGTCGATGTCGAGCAACCGCTCGAGATCTAGGGACGCCTTTCGCATGGGGGAAGCGGCTCCTGAGTGAAACGGGTCCTGGACCCGGGAGCCTTCCCCCCAAAACCGAGTCTTTCATCCTGCGCCGTTTTCTGAAAGGCCCGAGGCCCGTGGAGGGCCCCGAGCGCCAGAAACCGGCGAAAAGCATACAAACCAATTTCCCTCAGGGCCCGATCCCAGACCCCTGGCGTCGTGATTTGTTCACAACGTCGATCCCCAGATGTCGCGCTGAGTCGTGATTTGACGATCACGAGCACCGGTAAGGGCCCTCGGGGGCCGAAAATAACGAAAAACATCGCGTCGCCATTCGCTCACAACTGAATATCGTTTAACCGATCCCCATCCCCAGCGGCGTGGCCTCGGCCCCACTGGCCGATTTGCCCCCCTACATGGGGATCTAGGCTGTTCCCTTCGGGCTTCGAGGCGTGTATCCCCAACTAGGGGGGGTGATTTGGTGGGGGTCTCGAAGGGGGATGGGGGTGGCGATGGGGATCGGTCAAACGACACCGAATAGCGTCCCTCGGGACCCGCTTCCCCCAGGGGCGAGCGCCTGCACGAAGTCCTTCTGCTGCGCGAAGGCCTGCGCGCGCCGGAACAGCGCCTTGCGGCTCTCCGGCTCGGCCGCGAGCACCAGGTCGCACGCCCGCTTGGCGCCCGCGGGATCAGGAGGAGCAGGGAGCGGCACAGACACACATCGGAGAGACGTACACCCTGCGAAATGCTTAAGAAATGATGGGTTAAGAAATTCATAGTCTCAGAACTTGAATAAAAACCCAAAATTTCTATCAAAATCTTGGGATTTACATTGAAACATTAAGAATAATCGAGACTCTGGTCGAAAACTTAAGTTTTCTTAAGCATCGACTAAGGTGTAGGACTCGGGTCACCCCGGCGGAGGCAACTCGGCCGCGCGAGGGAGGGTGGGGGTAGGGGGGGAGGCTTCTCAGAAGCAGGCCTGCTTCTCAGAGAAGGCGTGGGCCTTGTCTGTAGGTGGAAGGTCCGCGCCTTCGACGAAGCAGCCTCCTTCTAAGTAGCCTTCCCCCCTCCCCCTACCCCCTCTGCGCGCCGCCGAATAACGAGGCTCGGGTTGGCCTGACCGGGCCGTCAGGGAAATGACGAGACGCAGTCTAAAATTTGATGAGACGTAGGCCGCTGCAAACGTCCCACAACAAAAACTGGACCGTCGAAGTCCCGGACGGACTCGTCAAACAGCGTCGGCAAGCCCGAGTTCCGTCGAACTCGAGCCTCGCGCTTCCCCGAACAAACTTTGGTAGCTCCGCGCAGATCTCTTGGATCGGCGCTGGACCCCCCTGGCGGCGCTTCCAGCACCGCACCTGGCGCGCTCTGGCACGCCAGGAAGTGTCGGGGATCTTCTGACCCGTATTAATCCAGACCAGTGTCGGTCAGTCAGGCCTTGCAGAATCCTGTAGAATCCTGCAGGATCCTGCACTCAGACCCTGGTCAAGGCGAAAAGATCCTGCAAGATCGTGCACCCAGACCCAGGTCAGTGCGACCCTGGCCCTGCAGGACCCTGCAAAATCGGGCGCTCTGGCTGACCCCCGCCTGCATTGGCCCCCTCGCAAGGCTCCCGAAGAGCGGGAAGCAGCGCCGATCCGGGAAGTTCGCACGGAGCTCCAGAGGTTCGTGCCTATGCCGCCTGCTGTCCCTCGAGGGATCGCCGAACTTCAGGCAGCAGGCCGCCATGTTGAGCCGGCAGGCGCTCCTGAGCTCCCTGCAGCTCTGGGCGAGCTCGGGCTTGCCCAGGAACCTGTCCGGCGCCATGCTCAAGCCGGCCTGAGAGAACTGCGCGTTTTTGGGCGTGGCATTCGACTCCCACCTAGCCGCCTGAGAGAACTGTGTGTTTCGACTTAGGACAAACACGCAATGCTCTAAGTCTGCTTCGAAGCCGATTCTTGTTTGGAAGCCGAATGCGACTTTTGAAAAACACGCAATTCTCCCGGGACGACTTGAGCATTGAACCTGTCCCTCACTGGGCTGACGGTACTCCCTTTGGGGCGGTCCAGGTGGTGGAACAACTCCTCAACGCGCCGGTACCGCTCGTGGGCAAGCCGGAAGCGGCCCTTCTTGAACAGCGCATTGGCGATCGCCTTGCGCCGCTCTCCAAACTTCAGCCTCTCCTCCTCCGGGAAGTTCCAGACGTCTGGGCCCTTCGTGTAGTCGAGGAGCGTCACGCGGTACGTGGCCCCTCCCCCTGGGGCAGCCTCCAGCTCGGGCTGGCCGCCGGCGCAGAAGGCAGGATCCGAGCAGGTGACCAGCGCCGTCTCGTGCTGCCGCATCTCGAGCACGGCGCACTCGAGAGCGTCGCAGACCTGTCCGTTGCCAGGGACCACCCACTGCTCGATGGGAGCATCACCGCCGAGCGGGTACAGTCTGGTGCCGTCGTCGGTCGTGACCTCCTCCACGCGTAAGAGCGCCGTCCCCTCGTCGGTCGGAGTGTCGCACCATGCCCCCACGCCCTCCTTCACTACCTCTTTGAAGACCTTTCCCCCTCCCTTCTGGAAGGAACAATCTCGCGTCTGGTAAATCTCGAAGAGCCTTGCCTCGCACACAGCACGCGTCTCTGCCCCGTGCTCCCTAACCTGAGGCGATCCAGGGAGGAACAGGTCGCCCAGGGTGCATTGCATAGAAGCTATCTGGCCCCTGCGCAGCTTTGCCAACATGCGCTCGAGCGCATCCGCAGTGAGTTGTCCGGTGCCTCTCGGGGGCGTCCCAGCGGAGGCAACCGAGAAGGGGGTGTCACAGATCATGGCCAGCGGCATGTGCTCGGGCGAGGGGGGGGGCCAGGGGACGCATTGCAAGAAGAAGAGGGGGCCACGACACCGGGGAGATATCCTGCCCCCCCCCACCATGATGTCCACCGCCCCTAGCCTAGTCGTCACCCCCCTCTTGGACACCCCGAACCTCGGGGGCCGCCCCCGATGACGTACTCGAAATCCGGGCACATGTCCACGATCGGCGCGTCCTCCCCCGCCAGGACGACGGAGTAGCCGATGCGCACGCTGTCTCCGCACTCCTGGGGAAACCCACGGGTACCGACACCGCTACTCTCCAGAACTCTCCTGGGGAGCCTTCTGATCAACACTGCGAGGCGCATCCAGCGGTGGCGAGGGCCTCCCAGGAAGCCCACGAGGGCAGAAGAAGAAAGAGCGGCATCAACATAGATTGTTGGCGCCCCGCGCGGATTTCTGAGGTCTGCGCTGACCCCCTTCCCTGGCGCGCGGAGCGCGCCTAGGGCGGGGCCGGAGGCGCCGCCAGGGTGGCCCAGCGCGGATCCAAGAAATCCGTGCGGAACGCCGAAAGTTTAGGTTCATGCTGCTGTTTTCTTCTTCGAAAGGGGGAAGAGGGAATGCCAGCAGGATCGGTACCTCTTCCTCATCTGAGCTCCGGGCTGCGCTTGCCAGCGGCCTCCTCGGTGACGATCACATCCGGAGCCCTGCGAGGCTCTGGCGGCTCTGCGCCGAGGCGGGGGCGTTGCTCCGCCTCGCGCACCCTTTTCTTCGCCTGCTCCGACTCGATCAGCCGATCCCGCAGCTCGTGCATCTCGTTCATCATCTGCTCGGGTATCTTCGGACCCTTCGGCTGCTTCTCGAACTTCGTCACGAGGCCGTAGCTGGGGCTCGGTGCTGGCGCGGTCCACGTGGCGGAATCCACCTTCGCGGACGCGAGGGCGCCGCCGTTCTGATCAAAGAGGACATCTTGTCCCCGGGTGCCGTCGAGCACGCGGGCGACGCCTCTCCAACAAGCTACCATCGCTGATGGCCGTGGGTTCCAGGTCTTGTCCGAGCGTGGGACGCCGGGTTGATTCGCGCGACCGCAGAGGCAAGAGTTGCGTGCGAGGCGGAGGCGGGCTGCCAGCTTGAACAAGACCCGGCTACAGACGACAAGCAGGAAGAAACCAAGACAAGGACAACATCGGCCCAGGATGAATCGGGGATCTCTGAGATCTGGCCATTCCGAAAGATGTGTAAGGCGCCGCGGCCCTCTCAGAGCGATCCAGAAAGCTCTGAGAGCGTTCCAGAACGCTCTGGAAAGATACACCCTGTCCTAACCCCCCCGGCCGAGCAAGGACGATGACCATGATGATAATCCACCATTGCGCTGCGCCGCGGGTGGTGTGTTGGACCCCTCGTCTTTGAGACCTACGACGTTTGCGGAAGAATAGCTCGGGCTAGCATTCCGCGGATCGAGCCCAACATGCATCGAATGTTGGCGTCAAATCGAAATATCTTCCCCCTGCCGAGTAAAGCCCAAAACAATGCTTGCACTGATGAGATTGTGTGCCTCCTCCAAGCAGTCACCAGCAGAAGTACCGTGCGGAATCCTCAAGGGGTTGGACATGGAATGCAGGCTCTTAGACAGCGCAAGGCATCAGTACATTCCCACTTTGAGTCCCACATCGGCCATCTGGGCGGATGTTTTCTGAGGGGTGTCATCTTCGAACCCACTTCTTCCCCTTCGGGGAGGGGTTCACCCTGTCCCTCCCCTCGCCCTCTCTCCCTGGGTCTCGTTGTGATCTTTGTGGTGATAGTCTTCCTTGTGGTCAGACCACAGCGCACCAGAGGTTGTATTAACCAAGCATGGCCGAGAGGATTGCTCTTATATGAGCACAAAAGACTCTCCTTGGGTCTGGAAGGGGGCCGCGCGCGAAGCGCCCGCGATGGCCCCAAGAGGGTACCATTATGGGCTCCGAGAGCCCAAACTAGGCCCCCGAGGCGCTCCCAAGAGGCCCCCGAAAGGCCAAACGGCTCCCCAAAAGGTCTCGGGCAACTCTCGTTAGACACGACCCTAAGACGGGCCAAGAGGACCCACATTCTGCAAAAGACGGCCCAAATGCAATCCAATATGCTAATCTACTATTGGCGCTCCTGCTCCTACACTCCTACACGTGCTAGCTCCCTGCGTTTCCTCCTGCATCCATCCTTCCTCCGCCTCCTCGGCTCCCCAACCTCGGCGACGGCGGAAACGACAGCGGCTACGACAACACCGACGACGAAGATTATGACGACGACGACGACAACGGTGACAACGACGGCGGCTGCAACGATCACGACGGCGACCACACCGACGATGATGACTAAAGGACGACAACGACGACGACACCACTGACGACGACGGCGACCCCGCTCCAATCTTTGGGCACCTTCGGGGGACGACAAACACAAGAACCAACTTCAAAACGTCAACGGAAATAGCTGGCAACGCCGCGCTACCCAACGCGCGCTACAAAACCCCGATCCGCTGTCGCTGTCGCCGTCACCCGAGGAAGGGGCCGTGACGAAAGGGTGACATTGGCAGTGGCAGTGCCGAACCGTGTTTAGAGTCCAGCGAGGCATAAGAGTGTAAGCGGCTCAAGGGGGCACAAAGAAGGCCCCGAGGCTGCCCAACAGGGCCCCGCGATGCCCCACGATGGCCCGACGGACCCCACTACGGGCCAAGTGGCGTGTCGTACGCCACTGCGGCACTACGGCATGTTCGTGTCGTGCCGACTTCGGCGTTGGTTCCTGACACGGCGGGGAGCGTGCCACCTTCAACGATGGGCCGCTTCTGGAACATCCGATCGTTCAATATCGACCGAGTCTGGACCGCCGGCTGGGTTCAGCGTTGAACGCCGGCGGCGGGGTCGCCGACGGTGGATACGACGCGAACCTACCTTAGACTGACACCCAACACCGCCTCTTGTCCGATGGGTCGAACGCCATTAGACAGAGGTGGCACCTTGCCATCGCTTGGACGTCCATTCCCCGTGTATGTTTCGGTTTCGTGCGTTCATTGTTTGCCAGATGATCCAGGATGCTCCTCGATTCGGGAAACCAAGAGGTACCGATACCGCTAGCCCCCAGACCTCTCCCGAGGTGCGTTCTGACAAGAATTTCAAGGCGAATTCAGCGGTCGCGACGAGGGCCGCCCAGGAGGCCCAAAAGGGGGAAAGCGAGAGAATAATAGCAGCATGAGTACCTTTCCTCCTCTGACCGATTATGATAGGCACGTCCCGCTACGTCAAGAGGGTGGCCAAAAAGAGCAAAGTAGCTACACGGATAGGTTCTAGGGTACATTCCAAAGTACCTACGAAAAACGTAGAAAGTAGCAACCGAAAAAAAATAGGTTCCAAAGTACCAACGGCTTTTTGCAATGCGGCGTCGCCGATGCAACGCCGCAAAGACTGGTGCATCGATTCGTTGGCCGACCAAATCCACGCCCATCGAAACGGACGGGGCGCGCGCGTGGGAACTCGGCGACGGCCTGCTGAAACAACCAGCATCATGCCTCATAATGAAGAGCCGCCCGCGCTAGCTGGAAACGAAACAACTGAAACCATTCGCTGGGACAGCAAACCCACAGACTGCGCGCGCCAAAAAGGCAGGAGCTATAATGGCGACGTTACGTCGCGGGGGCGGCTGCGCCCATAGTTGAACGTCCGCGCGCACCGCCGCGCAACTGCCAGACCGTGATCGCGCGGTGACCCTGGTCGGGGATCACCGAGCGCATCGCGGCACTTCTGCCGCTGCGCCGCTGCCCAGCTAAGTCCTGGGCGCGCGGGGGTGCGGCGTTTCTCGAGCGCTACGAAAAAGCCAGAGCAAACCTGGCTGATAGTGCAAGTCGGGAGCGCCCACGGACGAAAACGACCAATGCGGGCGATGCAGCAGCCTGCGAAACGCGCTCGGAATAATTGCTTGCACGGCCAAGCACTTGCCCCACTGCACTCAGGAATTGTCCTGGGCAATGCATGGTGCGGTTTCGCAGTGCCCGCCCGATGGCCTCGCCCCCGTGACCCCGCCCGCGACGCCCCGCCCGCGCGGCCGCGACCGATAAGCCGAACTTACAAAATCTGTGCCGTCCGTGAGACCACCAACGGGCCCACTGGCGAGCGGCCCCGCACGCGGGGCAATACAACCGAACCCAGTGCGCGCGCCCTTGCCGAGACGGTCCCGCCGACGAGCCCCCGCCAGCATGATCTAAACCAAACGGCATCGTCATGGGCCCCGCGGGGCCCCGCCCATGTTGCCCCGCCAGAGGGGCCCCGCCCTCGCAACCCCGACCCACTGACACCGCCAACACGACGGTATCCGCGGGCCCCCCTGCACCGCGGGGCCGAGCCCCTCGGGCACCGCTCGTGCCTCCACTGCAACGAGCCCCACCCGAGCGGCCCCGCCCACTCGGCCATGCCCAAAGGCCGACGCCCACGCGCCCCCCCCGCCCATGAATCTACGCCCACTCGCCGACGAGGCCCACCCAGCGAAACGACATAGCCACGCGCGCGCGGACCGCGTGGCTAAACCCATCGGGGCCCATGCCCCGCGACCAGCTGATAAGCACAGCCCGCGCGCCCCTTGTTTACAGGGAGGGGTAAAGGCAACCGTACTGGCCCGCGCATGACCGATCTCGCAATCGGTCCACTATCGATGTCGCTATCGATTTCACTATCGATATGACTACGCTCTCACTATTGGTCCCACCATCGATCTAACTATCGCTCTCGCTGTCGATCTCATGATCGGCTTCACGATCAATCTCACTATCGACCTCACTCTCGGTCACTACAGATGTCACTAGCGACCCCACTACCGATCCCACGATCGATCTCACGATCGGTGTCACTATCGGTGCCCCCTTATCGGTGCCACTACCGATACAACTATCAACCTCTCTATCAAACTCACTATCGATGAGAATCGATCTCAATATCGATCTCACGATCGATGTCGGCATCGAGCGTGCCATCCGACATCCTCCGACGAGTTGCTGAGCAACTCAGCGCGCTGGCTTGCTGGGACTGACCTCGAGAGCGGGCTTGACGGCTGGCTCGGCCATGCAATTGGAGGAGCCGCGCGCCTCCTAATCAATGCAACTCGCATGGCAGTGCTTCGCTCGGCGGGCTGGCGGCAAAACGCGAAGCGTCGCCTATGTGAGAGGACGAAGATGCGGCTCGAGAAGATGGCAGAATATGATGAACTGAATGTTCCTGAGAGCACTGCGCTCTCTTCTCCTGGGTGCCCCATGTCACCGTAACCCATGTCCCCGACAGCAAGGCGTCCTCGCCCAGCTCAGCCCTTGAGGGAGCACATCTTCGACGCTCACTCCATGACGTCCTGGCGCATCGCCTTCTCGACGCCCGACTGCTCCTTGATCTGCTTCCTGTAGTTGCTGATCTCGCGGCGCAACTTGGGCGGGTTGCTTGAGTTCTCCTTGTAGGTGTGGATGAGCAGGGCCGTGTACTTGGTGGCCATGGCGTTCCAGAGCACCTTGTTCGTGTCGTCGATGACGCTGGTATCAACCTGGTACTCGAAGACCTCGGACCACTCCAGCGCCTCCTCGAAGGCATGCTGCACCGCGTCGATCTTCTCCTGGTAGGCCGAGCCGTCGATCAGCATGATGGTCTCGAAGGCGCGCTCCAAGACCTCCTCAATCCCCCCATTGCCGTCGGGCATCCCGCAGTCCCACGGGTCGCCCTCGTCGTCGCCGCCACGGCTGATCGGCCTGAGAACGTTCGTCTTCTCAGAGAGCACCCTGATGGTAGACGTCTTAGCCACCAAGCTCGCCGTCTCGGTCTTCTGGCCAGCGTTAGTCGCGTCAGTCTCCAAGCCGCCCATGCCCGAGACCATGCCAGCTGACTTGATGGCCTTGAGCGTTGCGATCATGCCCTGGATGATGTTCTTCGCATTGCCGTGCCGCAGTCGGCTCTCGTCGTCGGACGCCAGGCCATCCCAGCTCGCGACGTGGGTGTTGAGCGGTGCCCAGTTCTTGATCATGTCGGTCGCAGCCTTCAGCTTTGTACCCGAGGCGTCGGTCAGCCACTCCGCCTCTGCGAGCTTCAGGAGGATGTCACAGTAGGATTCCGCATGGTCAGGCTGGGTGCAATTCATGGCGATGCCGTCGAGGACGTGCTGGAAGATGGCAGCGCCGCTCCCTCTATGGGCCTCAACGCCCCTGCCACCCGCGGCCAAGACAGATTCGATCACGGGAATGACGCTGAGACGCGTCGCATCATCTGCCAATGCATCTGCATTCATGGCCGACGCCAGCTGCCCGAGGCCCTGGCTGGCGTTGAACTTGTTCACGGAGGACTCCTGCTTCTGGATATCCGACAAGGCCTTCGCCCACACGGAATGTTTCTCTGGCAAGCCAATCTTCGCTGCAGTCACCAACGCCTTTGTCTCGGCCAGCCTCGCGGTCAGAGCCTTGCCATTCGGGTCATTGGACGGGTCGCCCTGCGGCAGGTCGGCGAGGTACTTCTCGAACAGCGCCGTCAGCTTAGACTTGAAGCCGTCGATTGAGCCTGGCCGACAATACATGGCGAACATGGCCACCTTATTCAGAGCGATCGCCATGTTACCCGACTGCACAAACTCCGCTACGGTCTTGCACTGCTCCATCTTGCTGAGCAGGCTGCAAACTTCGGGCCAGTGCTCCTGCGTCTTGGTGTAGCACTGCGTGCACTCATCCTGGGCAGAAGCTCACGTTGGAAAGCGCTGAGGGGGAGGGTGCTCGTACACTCCGAAGGTGCAGCCCTTAAATCTGGCGATGTGCCGCCTTCCCCGCCCAGCCCTGCGCCTCAACTCCTGATCACCTAAACCCATACATGCCCAACCTCAGCCGCCCCTAGCCCACCCAGGCCCTCCCTCCACCAGCATCGCGCTCAATCACTAGTATTATCGAGGCCGGCCTCGTACACCCCCCCCGAGTCTTTCGCCCGCCCTCGAATTGCGCGATCTGAACCCGCCTCCGCCCACCCGCCCACTAGGCCCCACGCCACCCTCAGGCACCACAAACTGCGTGAACCACCTGCCCACCCCCAAGGGCCACAATCTCCAGAGCGCGAGCACCCCCCACGAAAGCCAACGTGAACTCGCACTCGCACGGCCCTGAGGCTGGTGTAGAACTCCGAGCGCTTCTCCGACAAGTTCAGGTGGCGGAGGCACGCTTGCCCAGGGCACTGCGACTTGGCCTCCCCCATTTTAGTTATGGAATCGTGGTAGGCAATCTTGTCTGGGCTGGCAATGCACAGGAGAGCCTTCAAGCACTGCGCCATCGTGTTGACGACATCGTCGAAGGCCTCATCCTCGGGGCAGTTGTTGTCGATCCAGTCGAGGCAGGAGGTGCAGAACTGAACAAGTTGGGATCGGCCGCCTTCGCCAGCATGGATGTGATGGTTCAGCGCCTCGGTGAAGAACGCGTCGCACTGGCTGATCTTGTCCGCCTGGCTGCCGTCCAACGTGATCACCCTGGGGTACGTCGGCCTGTACCTGAGGCTCCCATTGCCCTCGGCGTGCTGGACCTCCCACGGCGCAATCATATAGAAGAAATCCTGCATGCACATGTCAGGCTTCTTCAAGAGGTCGCCCACCTTCGGGGCACGGCAAGGGTTTGCAAACACAGGCCAGTGGCTGCGCGCGCGGGTCGCCTCCCCCCGCCATACCCCGACCCGCGCGCGCAGTCCTGCGACCTCTGGTTGGGTGCCCCAGCGATACCCCTAGGACCTTAACCTTCAAGTTATCCAACTTCCACTTGCTCGGCATGTCCTCGCTGTACTTCTCCAGGATATTCAGGAAGCTGTCGAGCTTGCTCTTCGGGATCTCTCGAAGGGGCTTCTCGACGATCCCGCAGATCGCATCGCACACCGAGATGTGCTCCTTCAGCTTGTCAGCGGTCTCCGAGTCCTCTGGGGTGGGGCTGGCCTCCATGATGCCCTCGTGCGACTCCCTGGCCCAGCGAAGCTCGCGGCCCATGGCCGCGCCCGACCAGCACCTGCTCGTGTCCAGAGCTGAAATGCGCCTATCCACGAGCTCCTCCACCTCGGACTTCTTGGCATCGGACATGACGGATCTGGCGCCTCCGCGGGGCCTCGCGCCAGGCGTCCTCGGCGGCCTGCACTCGGAGGGGGCGACGACGGACCGCGAGCAAGCCATCGCCGCAGGATTGAGCTGCGGCCCAGACCCCGCTGCAAGCGCGCCCTGCTGCGGAGCCGCGGGCGAAGGGCTGCCGCCGAACGAGCTCTCGCCACTGGCAGCAACAACCGCATCCTCGGCCTCTTTGGCCCTCCGCTCGATCTCCGCTTGCGTCTTCCTGTAGTTCTCCGCCCTCGCAATCAGGGAATCGATGGTGTAGGCCTCTGTGCGCGCCTTCACGCAGATGGGCTTGAACTTGCCAGCGGTGGAAAGGCCCTGCGACAACTGCGCCCCGCACGCTCGCACTCAGATGCTTGTGAACGTCTCGGCGACGAGCTAACGCCGTCATGCGATCCCATTCGCCGCCCCCTCCTCCCTTGTTCACGGCATTCCTTCGGCCATGCCGCGGATCAAGCAGGGGAGGGGGAGAGGGCAAAGGGGCGCACATGCGGCCAGGAACAATCCAGGGGGGCAAGCTGGCGATAGAGGGCGGGGGCGACGAAGCGCAAGCGTCGGGGAAGCCCCGACGCCCCCTCCAAGTTTCGCGTGGAGGGGGGGGTCGTGCCAGAAAACATAAGGAAACAAAGCCCCGTGATCAAGCATCCGAGCGTGAGGCGTGCGTCTTAACGCTGCCCGATCCTTGCGCACGTGATCGTACGTGCCCAAAGCCTGCGCATCGAAAGTCTGCTGGTCTGGCGTCATCTTGTGCGCAATCATATTGGCGTAGATCTCGTTCGTCACGTTGTGCTCCAAGTACGGCCGCTGCGGGTTGGGGACCAAGATGCCCTTGTAGGTGTTCCCCTCGTGGTCGGGCAAGTCCTGGAGCTTGATGCCCAGCGCCTCGGGCTCCTCGTGCAGCACGTCTGAGACGAGCTGCCCGCGGGTTATGCCGACCATCGGCTTCACGACCGCGATGATGAACTGGCTACCCTCGTTGACGGCCGTCGGGAAGAAGGACTTCGCGGCCTCGCCCTTCTCGATGCGCTTGGACTCCTCCCAGCATCCGTGTATGTGCGAGCCCTCCTCGTTGACGCCCTCCTGGTCCTTCTCCAAGCTGCCGAACTGGGTGAAGCCCTTGCAGTACCGATCGAAACACGTAGTGCAGGTTGGCACCGTTGCATCTTGCACCGCCATGCTGACATCGGTGACATCGCACGTGCCGCACTGGAAGGAGTCAGGCGCAGCCAATCTCGCCAGCGTCGACGCGGCCGAGTGGGCAGCAGCGGCAGAGGCATCTTGAGAACCACGACGCCTGCGGCCCTGGCCACAGGGAACCTTCTGCGGGGGCTTCGCATTGTGGTCACCACGCTTGCCCATGTCGAGAGAGCGGTGTTGAAATCGGGCGGTACTGCTGGCACTGTGCCCTGACACAAAAAGGTGTCGGTAAAGCTCGGTGTTCAAGCCTTGCTTGAGCATAAATGACAATATCCGCCAAAAGGGACATGGAGACGGAAAGGGGCGGGCGCCCAGACAACCGTCAACTCACCGACAAGATGTGCATACTCTGAGTGGCGACAGTCGCACCGTTGACAACGCAGCGAGGCTTTCACCGTCACATCGGGCCGAGAGCTCGATTCGGGCGGCACGGCTGTGGATCTGCTCCTGAAACTCAGAATACCCACTGAGCTACCAGCTTCACTATCGCCCTCCCCAGCCCCAGCCCTCACCCTGATGATAACCGCCCTTCCCCCACTCCCCACGACGACAATTCCAGCGCCCGCCCCATCGAGCCCCCGATATCGGGCTCGCCCTCGCTCTCGCGCAGCTCCGCAATCACTCCGACAGCACTGCTCAGCCCGCGGGGGGAGGGGAGAGAGATATCGTGGGAGGCACGTCCCGCCCATGCGACGAGGGATGCGAGCGCGTGGCGAGGACGAGGCGGAGACTGCAAACGCACGCGGGGGGGGCTCGCGAGCGGCGCGCGGGGCTGTCCTCCAGCGGCCGAGACGTCCACGCCGACGCCGACCCAGCGCCGGCGTTCACAGAGCGATGCACGGGCGCGGGGAGTGGGATTGGGAGGAAGAGGAGGAGGAGTCGAGCCGAGGGCAACGACGACCGAGGAGAGGGATGAGGGTGCTGGCGAGGAGATGGCGAGGGATGCTGAAGGGGATGGCCATGGCGACGGAGGGGACTGAGGAGGGGCAGTGAGAGGGAGAGTTGGAGATGGCGAAGAGAGTACACACAATCAAGAGGAGCATGCATATGAAAACGGAAATGATGTGAGCGAGGGCGCGCATGGGGTGGATAGGGTGACCAGGCGGGCGAGGGGCGGGGCGCGAGGGGTGGAGCAGTGGAAGGACTAAGGCAGAGGACGACGATGAGGAAGGATGTTCACTATCACAATAATTACGTCCTCGCATGGCTCTGGACCAACCTCTGAGCGCCCTGCCCCGCAATGGCACTCAAACCCGTGTGAAGATGAGCGGCAGACGAGCACTGAGTGGCACAGACGTCCCCAGCACCTGGAATTCACAAACGCCTTTGAAACATGACCCGAATCAGGCAGTGATGAAGCCGACCCATGCAGCGAGCAAACGGCGACACCGCCACGCCCACACGCATAGCAGGCTGATATTGTGGCGACCTGGCCTCGACCCATCCCTCCCCACACCCCAATTACAATCGACATACCCCTCATACGTGTTAGCATCGCATGCCCCGCTCCCGCCCATCCCTTACTCCCGCCACCCCTGCCGCCCCATCACACTCACGGAGGGAAAGCCTGTGAGAGCTCGCTAAGCACCATGCTAGGGCTCTGGAGCTTGTGGCCCAGCAAATCCAAAGGTTTGATTTCCTCGGGTGGGAGCGGTGAGGACCGCGGCTGCCGATCGGGCCTTCTGCCCGCTGTCGTAAGTGCTGGAAGCAGGGCCGCCAAACTCTGGCTTCAAAAGCCAATTGCGCTTTCTCTTGAGCGGGGGCTGGATACTGTTGCCCGAGTCTGAAACGGCCTTGGTCGGGGTCCACAGGCCCTCGCCTGCGTCGTGCACCCTCGCTGGCGTACACACGCCCATCGGAAACAAACTGTCATGACCATGACGGGGCTCGGAGGGGGCAAACTGCGATCCTACGTCGGACGGGGGCTTCTCTGGGCTCAAGCTATCGGGCACTTCCAAAACTTCATTGGGATCGAAAGCGGCGCGCTTGCCCGAAGCTGACGGGGTCTGCGATGCCCCGACGCCCGCGTGAGAGCCCGCGGCGCTCTCAGCAGACCTCTGGGCGAGGACGTCGGCGCTCTTATATACGGCTGAGTCCTCAACGCCCGACTGCCCCGATGCCAGGGCAGACGCGCCCTCGCCCGCATGCAGAGTGAAACGGTGCGGTTGGAACAACGCCCTCTCTACCCTGGGGGGCAACCAGTCGGTGGGAACGGATGGCACCATGCCGTTCGCGTGCCGAATTTCGGCCACCTCAGCGCGCCATCCAGATTCTATGAAAGAGATGTCCACTCCCTGCTGTTCCGCGCCCGCCTCAACGACAGTGGGCTCCTCTGGCTCCTCCCGCTCTGTCGCCTGCGACTGTGAACCGCCAGCGTCCCTCTCCGTCGGGCATGACGACTCCCCTGGCTTCGACCCGAGAATCAGCAGAGTCAAGGGCACCTCGACGTCGATGCGTTTTTCATACGATATCGGCCGACTTGGGTCAGTCACTACGAGGTTGAAGTTTCCAGTAAGGTGGGCGTCCATGGCGGTCTCTGCTCAAGAGAAAACCCGGCTGTCGTCGGCGGCGCCCTGCCTTGACAAAGCCTGGGCACAACGGCGACATGACGAAATGTGAATATATGACGATGGTGATGGTGCGTGTATGATGACGCATGGTGCATGTGCGTTTAGGTGGCATGCCAGACAATGATGACGATAAGTTGAACATGCTTGGCGGGCCGTGAATAGACGACGGTGGTTAACGATGATGGTAGATGTTGCAGCGGTCGCGCAACGACGGTTATTGATCAATCATGTTGCCACTGAACACCTAGCGCCGCGTTGCCCGAGCAGGCGCGCGCGTGGCGCAGCGTGCGAACGCGCGCCCCAGTCGCGCCCCAAGACGGCGCCGCACTGCGCGGGACTCCGAGAACAACCGCACCCAAAGCGGGGGAAAAAACAACAAAAACAAAACCATGCGCCCGAACCATATGAGGGGGGAGAGTGGCGACGCAACCGAACTCGGCGATGCCGCGCTCCCCGTTCCGGAAACCTGCACATGTAACCCAAAGCGGGTGGATATGTGCGGAACGGCCCGCGCGGCACCGCGGGTAGACCCAACTTGTCTGCAGCGGGCGCAGAGCCCCCTGGCCCCAGCCGCGCGCTGGAAGCTGACCCCGAAGCCCAGGGCCTTGACAGTTCGCACCGAGACGACGCGTCTCGCCGCGCGAAACTTGCAGACGGCCCCGCGGCTGACGCACACTTGAATTTCCGAGCACAGAGCTCTCGGGCGCAAAACATGGGCGCTATAAGATAGGGGCCTGCTACCTGCCAGGGCGCGAGCAAACGCAGGCCCTACAAGACAAGGCCCCGAATCACGCGGCGCGCCTGCCCCTGCCGCGAATCGCGCGCTCGGGGCTTCAAGGGCCCAAGTAGACGGGGCGACCCAAGCATATGTATTTTCCCCGAGACCGCACGCGCAGCGCCGCGGCCCCCGACGGCCCCAGGCGCGCTTAGCTCGGGTGTCAAAACCCCGAGCCACGCGCTGAGACCCCACTGCGAGAAACGCGCCGCGCGTTGCAGGCCGTAAAGGCACGCTCGCACGCGCTTAATCACCCGTCCCCGCCATGCGCATTGAGCCGCGCCCCCAGCGCCATTGCGCGCGGTAGCGCCGAGGCGACGCATCAGAAGCCCAAGCCCTAAGGCCTCTTGGGCCCGGCCCCCGACGAGCTCCAACTCCCGAGCGCCAGCTCCTCCGCCGACTGGCCCCGAACCTTGCGCCCGTGGCTATCGGGCCCGAGCCCATGCCCTCACCTTGACATGCGACGCCCTCGCAACTGAGCCGAGCATGAAGCCCAGTGCCCGACGCCCTGGGCACGAGGGCGCGCGGCCGTCTGAGGCGGCAAGGCGCCCGCGGCGCCAATCCCCAACCGCCTGCCCCGCGCACGGCTCCTCGCACTGCCGCGCGCATGTCTCCGCCCCCTTGCCGGGGCGCCTCAGCACCGAGCCACGATCAGCTTTCGGCTCGGACGGTGAGCCCGAGCCCCATGTCCCAGAGGCCCTGGGGTTGTGGTCTCGGCCCCATTGCCCTGAGCCATCAGCCCATGCGCGTCGGGCGAGGCCGCGGGCAATGGCCAACCCGCCCAACGCTTCAAATCATCATTGGCCCCGAGCGCTCGAGCCCAACCCCGAAGTCTCACATCGCGCCCGCAGCCCGATAACCTAAACACTCGGCATTCGAAGCTTGGCCAATGGACCTGGCCAGTCGGCTGCCACCGCACATGATTCTGCCACCAGGCACCGCGTGCCAACCTCGAGCGAAGCGCATGCGGCCCCAAGCAGTCGGCCGTCATCCCCCCGCAGCAGCCCTGACTTGGGCGCTGCCAGCGGCCGAGGCCCTGCCCCCTCGGCTCTCGCCCCTAGCCCCTAATGCACCAGCCCGATGCGCCGCGGCCCCCGCTCGAAGCGCAATGCCCTGGCGCAATGGCACTGCGCACCGCGCACCGTGCCCCGCGCCCCCGAGTGCGCTGAGCGGCGAGCCATGCGCTTGGAGGAATGCCAACGGCTGGGCACGACGCCAGTTCGGCAACCACAGCAACCTCTGCACTTCGCATCGCCGACACCTTGCGCGCGACCCCAGCGCCATCGCTCTGACACTGTGGGCGGCCCTCAACGGTCGTGCTGCCACCCGCCCCCCCACGCCCGCCCACCCGCCGCCTGCCCGCCCTCGACCCGCGGCCACCATGACTGCGCCTGCGCCCGATGCAAACGCCCGCCGACATCGACCCTGGGCCGCCCCGATCCATTGAGCCTCGGCCGCAACGACACGCGAACAAGCGCGTGACCAACCAGCACATTGGGAACGCCGAACCAAGCGGCGCCGACCCATTCGGCACAGACATCGAATATCCACGTCGACGCCACCCTGCGGCCCAGTGCCGATGGCGCGAACACGTGCCATTAGCCCGCGATTGGCCCACAACCCAACAAACCCCATGCATCGAGACGCCCTCGCGCGCCTCGAGAACTGCCGCGCGTCGGCGACGAACACACTGAACCTCGAACTACGGGCCCGCTGCTGCCCACCTATCAGCCGCCGCCGCGAGCGCGGCTGCGGCCCCGCACACGGCGACGGCGACCTCGGCGGCGCGCCTCCCGCGAAACGCGCGCGCATGCCGTCGATTCCGATCAGCAACCAGCAACACGAAGCCCGATATACCTGCCCCACTCGGCCTTCAAAGCAAGCCCTGGGCGTTCCATGGCTTGCCCTGCACCGTCGGTCCCGACGGCACCGAGCCTAGCTCGGCTCTCACATTGAAAAAGGACAGAGAATCCTTGAACCAGGACCGCTCGGGCCGCCACGCGCGCGCGGGCACAGAGAGCAATGCCCACGGCCCACCGCATTCATTCCGCCTGCGCTTAGACGCCCATGCCGATGCCGCCGCGAGCTCCCAGCCGCCCCCCGCCACCCCCCTCCGCCACCTCGCCTCGTCGACTGCGCCGACCGCCTCCCGCCGCGTGGCCCCGAGCACCAGCTTTCCCTGCGAAGATCGACAATATTGTGCCCCGTGCCGCCAACTGGGCACGACGGCTACACATTGCGCGCGCAACGCCCCTTGCAGCCTGCAGCTCTCGGCCCCGCTACTTGGGACCTGGGCGCCGCGCCCTGCTCGCCCCGCGGGCGAACGACCCCCTGGCCCGACCTGGTCACGGCGGTTAACATTCGGGTCAGGGCGCGCCCCCAGCGGGCCGAAACACCTCGAGCCCGATGTGAGGCCCGCCCAGGGCTGGGCGATCGGCTACGCGGTTCGCGCCATAACGATTGGGGCCCGTGGCCCGACGCATTGAGCCCCGAACATGACATTGGGCGCCTCTCGAACCGTGGCCCGCCAGCTAAAGCACCCGAAGTCGATGCCATATCGACGCAGATCCGCCATCGGCGCGGCGGCCGAGCCCTGAGCGACATAGGTCAAACACGGAGCGATCACCAATGCACCCATGACCGAACTCGTCCAACCTGCGAACGGGGGGTGGTACCAGCATCCAATGTAAAGGGATTTGCCCCGCCAATATCAAGCAGCCATGGCCTAGCCGCGGCCGCGACCCCTTGACCTTTGTTTTCGCAATGAGGATGCCGAACGCGAACGGCGCGGACCCGCGGCTGCGCGCGCGCATCCTGGTCAGCGCAATTCAGGGCCATCGCCGAGACGTCCTGCGCGCCGCGACCATCGACTGCACCAGGTTGGCCGTCGGTGCCCTTACCCCAAACTCCAACCCCTGCCATCCCGCGCGCGCCCGCGGCAACGCGCGTGCCGTCGCGCGCCGCGGGTCGCCCGACTTCCGCGGGTCGCGAACCCGTTGGCCATGCGGACGGAGCCCGCCTGTCAGCCTCCACGTCCCGCGCACAGAAAACCAGAACTGTCAGATCCCTGGCCCCCGCCCCCAGAGGCCCGCTGCATCCAGTCGCGAAGCCCACGTGCCGCGGGCGGTGCGCCTATCACCCCCCGCCACCCCCCCCGCCAGCGCGCGTCGTTGGAGCAAAGGGCAATCGAAACCACTGGGCACGGGAAACGAAGCCCGAAATTTGCAAGGGGAGACAGCCACTGACTCCCAGCGCCCCCCCCGCCACCCACCACCACCCTCCTGCGGCGCGGCGGTAGATCGCGGCCCGCCGCTGCTACGGCGCGGCGGGGCAGGCGCGCGCCGCCGAGCGCCCGCGCTGGGGCGGCGGGCTGCAGGTGAAGGCCACCGCGCCCGACGCGACGGGCGCGATCGGCCACGCACTGCAAGAGGCCGCGCACAGCCAGCCATCGACTTCACTGCCCGATCATAGCGCCCACGCCGCCGCAGCGAGGGCCCCCGCGCGGCCCGCTGGAACCACAAATGCAGCGCTTTGAAAAATATGCAGTCGGCGCAAATCGGCGATCGGCCGATGCGGCATGGGAACGGCCCCGAAACGCATACATGCGAAAATTCCATGCGACAAATACATGCGTATGTATTTCGTTCAGGCCCAGGTGCGCTGTTTTTTTCAGCGCGGGGGTAGATTGCGACAAGTTCACCACCTGGCGCCCTGGAACACATGTTATTTTAATACATGCAGCTGGCGCCCCTGCCCGCAGACCACGCTGCTGCCGAGCTCGAAAATGGGCCGATGGCGGAGCTCGAAAATGCAGCGGGAATACAAATATCTCCAACCGACATCTGTGGTCTGATAGCGCGACCAACAATACATCGGCCAACCCCAGGATGAGCACGATAATCAGCTGCCGATACCCCACCTCGCCCAGATACAGTCCAAGGTACCCCCCGAAGTACTTCCCGAAGTACCTACGGAATTCTTGTTCTGGTACCAGCCGAAACCAAAAGTACATCCCGACGTACCGTCGGAATGAAAATGCACCTCCCAAAGTACCTACCCCCAAAAAAGTACCTCCCAAGGTACCTACCAAGGTACCTACCAAAGTACCTACCAAAGTACCGTCGAATTCAAAAAGTACCTACCAAAGTACCGTCGAACTCAAAAAGTACCTACCAAAGTACCGTCGGCCAGAAAAAGTACATCCCTGGGTACCTAAAGTACCTACCAAAGTACCGTCGGACTGATAAAGTACCTACCAAGGTACCTACCAAAGTACCGTCGAACTCAAAAAGTACCTACCAAAGTACATACCAAGGTACCTACCAAAGTACCTACCGAAGTACCTACCAAAGTACCGTCGAACTCAAAAAGTACCTACCAAAATACCGTCGGCCAGAAAAAGTACATCCCGAAGTACCGTCGGAGGTACAAAGTACCTCCCGAAGTACCTACCAAAGTACCTCGCCGAATCCGGATACCGAGCAAGGTACTGCAGAAAGTACATACCAAAAATCTACCCCAGAGAAAGACGCGTCGGCGACATGCCCGAGGTAAAACAGCGCGCCCAAAACTACTTCCATCGCATCAGGCGCGAGGGGCAGGAAAGCGCGCCCGCGCGCGCGGGCGCTGGCGCCGCGGAGAAGCACGCGCGCGAGACGCGCCCAAAGGACGGGGGCGGTGACGTCGCCAGGGGGCCGCGCACGGACGCGATTCGGAATGATCGCGAAGCGCGCGCGGCTTAACTCGCAATGCTACAGCGGACGGACCAGCGCGCCCAGGTCCTCGACACCGCCGCGCGGGCTACCCAGCGCCCGCGAGACGCCATGTGCGACGCTCGCCCCAAACACGCAGAGCCCATGGCCCCGCCCCACAGTGAGCAAGCGTAGAGCTTCTGCCCCGAGCGCACAGAGCACAAGGCCCTGGCGCTGGGCGCAGACCCGCGCATCCCCCCCCGCCCGCACGCCGAGACTACATGCCCAACGCCGCGGCGCATCGCGCGCGAACCCTGTGCCCGACGCCGCAGCCATCTTCCCCAAGCCGCTTGCCGATGCTAACATGATCCCGACGCACCCGAGGCGGCGGGCACACTCGCAGAAATTGTGGTTCACTTGCGCTGGCCATCGGGCAGGATTTCGGCGGTGGTGTCCGCGCGCCCGCCCACGCACGCACGCGTCCCCCCTGCGCACCCCATGGCAGCCCTGCCGACCGAGACGCAGGCACCCCGCCTGGCAGATCAACGCACGAGCTTCCAGCAATGACCGCGATGCCGAGCGCCCATGCTCAGCCATCCCTGGGCCCCAGGCCCCGACATCGACAGCGGGGCAAGCATCGCCGACCCACGGGCACGACGGCGCGCGACGGCCCGAATATTCGGACCGACAGCCCGCGGTGCTCCCTGGCGCAAAAGCCGAGGGTGCGACGCGACCAGTCATGATGGAGCGACGACGATGTCAAGCTGGGGCCGCGGGCCGCGGTGACTGTTGGGAGGGGGGATGATTCTGGCCCTGCGTTCATGGCTCTGCGCCGCGCGCTACCAGCCCAGGGGCGCGGCCTGGGGCCCAAGGCGATCGGCTGAGCGCACGGGGCCACGCGACTTTGGTCGCTGCGCATAGCCGCTTGATGCAACGGCTCGAAAACGGCAGCGGGCTAGCTGCAATGAGATAACGCCCCGATAGCTGCGGACACGCGGCCTCGGTCCTGGCACCATGGCACGGGGCCGACAGCACCGAGGACAGCATCCCAGAGCTCGAGGCCGCAACCCCGCGCGCTTGGGCCGCAGAGAGCCTCGCGTAAAGCTCAGGCACGGCCCCGATGCCCGAGGCGCGCGGCGCGGGTGCTCCAGGCGCGGGGGCCGCAACCCCCGAGGCGCAGCGAACGGCCCGTTCCCGAAACCGAAGGCCGAAACAAACATATGCCCCCTTCGGACACCTGGCGCTCGGCATGCCGCAATACCGCATTACCCCGTGCTCGGGGCCGCGGGGCTCGGGCCCAACCGTTTCCTACCCGATCGGCCGACGGCGTGCGCCCTTCGTCTCGTCGACCTGCTTCCGCGAAGCTCGCGGCCCAGCGCGCGCGCGTCAAGGGTCGCGGGGCCCGCGCCCAGGGCGCTGCGCACATTGGCAGCCGCGGGCGCGGGGCTGGCGGTGCATTTCATTTTGCGTCACGATTGCGGTGGGCTCTGCACGGCGCCCACGACCCATAAGTTGAAGCCAGACGCGTGGAATTCGAGACTCGGCGGGCGGGTCGCGCTCTCGGCCCAACGGTATCGGGCGAGGCGCCGCTGGCCGAACCATTCGGGCAGCGCGCAGGGCAGCTCAATCGCCTTTGCCTGCGCCAGAGCGCCCCATTGCACCTCCGACAACGGCGCGCTTGACACTTGCGCGCGTTGCCAGGCGAACTGCTGCGCACCGAGCTTTGCGTGGGCCGCGTCTGTTCGCGAGCCGTCGGTGGCCCCGCCCAGCGCCGAGCTGCCACGTCGCGACCAGGGTAGGAATACATGCGCGACTGGTGCGCAAAGGGATTGGGGGCGCGCCCTGGCAGCTGCGCCGCCGCGCCCGCGCCCTCGCGGGCGCGCGAGTGGGGCAATGAGCAGCCCGCGCGCGCGTCTCCAGAACACGGCGGGCCAAGTGCGCCAACGGACGACAACGGCCCCCGCTGCGCGCATGCGACAGCGGCCCACAATTGCCTGACAGCGATAAGGTGGAAGCCACATGCGTCGCGGCGCTGTCGGGCCCGCGGGCGCATGCCCCTCCCCTCACGGGCCGAGCGCCCCATGCCCCGCCCCCGCGCGCAAGCCGTCGGGCCCCGACGCGCGCGGAGTTCTGCAGCACTGAAGAACGCCACAAGACCGAACGCAACGGTTTTGCGATATGCCCGCGACATCTGCGCCCGCTGCCCGCGAGGCGCGGCTTGGTCGACCCACTGGCACGCGAACGGCGCGACAACCTGACGGGCCCTCACCGACGCGATACTTTTCGCACGCGCGCGCCGTGCGCGGGATGCTCGGGTGGCTCGCTGCCGCCCAAAGCGCCACGCGCGCCGCGTCGACCGCGCGTCGCCGCCGATCGCGCGCAAGCGTGCGACGGGCCCCGCAGGCGCGACGTGGCTCACCCGCGAGAGTGGCCCACCAGGGCCGAGATCGAACCGAAGAGCGGCGGGCGCTGTGTCGTTCGGTTCGGCAGAACGGGCGAAGGAGCTGCGCGCGGCGCGCGCGCGAGCGGCGCGCCCTTCGTCGCGGCATCGAGCGGGCGCAGCTGCCGCGCAAGGCGCTGCCCGACACAGCGCGCCTCTCGCGTGTATTCGTTGGACCGCAAGCGAAATGGTTACATGTGCAGCGGTGCGCGCACAAAAGCAAATCAGCGCCGCCCGATGGGCAGATGGCGCGGTGGGGGGCTGGGGGGACTGGGAAGGGCAACGGCGACGCTGCCGCCCCCAGCTGCGCCGACAAACGGCCGCGCCCCTGCGATGGCTCAGCGCGCAGCAGGCACGTCCCAACGGCCGCTGAGATCAAGGCCCTGGCTGCGCCCCGTCGGGTTATACGCGGCGGCTCTTGCGCCAGCGCTGGCCAAGTTGCGAAGGCGCGGGCGCTTCTCACGCCCGCGGCCGCCACGGCGAACGAGCGGCGCGCTCCTGGCGGACGGGCCCGCGCCCAGGCGGGGGCCCTAAGGGGCGATGCGATGCAGCTTTCATTGCAGGGAGCGCACGGGCGCCAACTCCAGCCCGACTGCACCTCCTAGCGCCAAAGAAATCGACGAGAAATGAAAAGCAACTTGCCGCGGCGCGCCACTGCTGCGGCGCGGCACGTCCGCGCGCGGCGGCAATGCATACTGCGCAGTGCGAGAGCGCGCGCCCGACGTCCGAGTCCGACCGCAGGCCCGCGGCAGATCGGCTGTCAGAGAGCCATCGGGCCCCCCGCCCGCGGCGCGATGACGCCATCTCCCGCTCACCGCCGCACGCCCCTACCCCGCCCGCCACCGCCGCCACGCAGCGCGTCTAACCGCACGCGCACAGCTACGCCCATGCCGCGCAGACTCGACAATGACAGCGCCCTGCGTATATGCTGCCGACGACGGCACAGCAAGCGCCGCGGTTGACGGCTCCCCGACGAGCGTTGAAAGGTCAAACGCTTTTGACCTGATGACCTACAGCAGCAGCGCACCTCTCTCGTGCCAGCATACTCGACCCGAAACCTGCGCGTGTACTACCCGCATGAATGCGCCCCGCCGAGCCCGCCATGGCTGTCTCCCTCTCGCGTGGTGGTGGTGTTTTTTTTTGAGGGGGGGGGCGCTGCATACCCGTTGGATTTGCACACACCACCCTCGGGCATAATGGCAACCATCGCGGAGGTCCATGCGGGCGCGCCGACAAAGTATTGTTGAACGCGCCGCGAGCGGGCATGGCGGCGACTTGTGGACACACTCTACGCAGCCCGCTCCCCCCCCCATCCGCGCCCCCCTGCAAACGCGGCGCCGCGGCGCTCGATAACATATAACGCCAGCTGCGGTCGTTTGGCCAGCGGCGGCGGCCTGACCCAGGGCAACCGCCGCGGCCAATGTCGCCTCGCGCATACAAAACTAATGGGCGTTCGAAGCGGACCCGCCCACACAGCTTCGCGCCGCGGAAACCCCGCGACCGTGAGAAACGGTGTCGTGCGGCGCGGCGTTCACGATGCGGCCCATGAAATCGCGATACAGTAGCATGGAATATCTCAAACCAGGGCGGCTGCGGCACTCTTTCTTCGCCTGCCTCGGTCCGATGGCGCCCCCTCGTTTATGTCTGCATCTGCAAGTATCAAACCGACAACCATCAAAATCATACTTTCAATTTGCATTGCAATTTCGCCTCAAACAAACACGCTGTTGGCAGCGCGCCGCCAAGCCCGAACGCAGGCGCATTGGCTGCGCGGCTGCGCGTCATACGACGAAAAACAACGGCCATTATAATTTACCGCTGCGTTCTGGGCAGCAAAGCGCCGCACTTGCACCGCAATGCCACCAGAGCTTTCTACGACGCGGCGCAAGTGGTGCAAGTTTTGCGGTGCCAAATACGCGCGTTGGCGTGCATCGCGCCCATCAGTCCTTCGCGTTGCGCGCGTTGTTGCAGAGCCCGCATGGCCGAGTCCGAACCACAGCATGCAACCTCGCTCATTACTCCCGCCGCCATCATGCAGCGCGCGCGTCGCTGATTTTATGGCACACCAAGCACTCCCCGACGCGCGCGTTTTCCACGCACGAGCGCCGCGGTATAGACGGCGCTCAATCCGCGAGCGACTGGTCGCGGCGAGCAAAGCCCCGTTGCACCCGCTCGCCCGCCCGCGCCGCGCCGCCCGCGCCACGCCGCCCGCGCGCGCGGCAATTCCATGTCCCGCCGCGCGGGGGTGGCCGATTCAACTGCCTCGTCCATCGGGGCCCGCTCGCTGTACCCCGCTCGCGAGGACCCGAGGAACCAGTGTCATCTTAGCCAAGCGCGGCGTCTGTCCACGGGGAGCAATCCCGCGCCCCCCCATCATCCACCCCCAACCCCATCCCCCCCCAGACACCCACGCAAAAAGAAAACTCGGCTGGGCTCGTTCCCGCGGGAGCCAGCCCGAATACACGAGACCGCGCGCACCGCGGCCGAAGCGCGGGCACTGTCCATTGAGATTGGCCAGCCAACGCGGCCCCGCCCAACAGCGAGGCGCCGCGCGCGCACCCAATCCATCGGGCTCCGCGCGCACGCGGTAGGCCTGCCAGCGGCCCCCCCGTTCGCGGGGCCCCTGACGCCCATGCCGCCCATCATCATGAGGCCCCGCACGCGCGGGGGGCCACCCAGACGGCATAGCCTGCTCGCGCGGGCCCGCCCGAAAACCACCGAACAACACGCAAGTCTCACAAGAGCACCCAGCATAGGGCCCCGCCCGCAGGAGCCCAGGCGCCGACCACCGTGCATTGCATCAGTAGGACACGCACCTGCGACAAACAGAAGCGGAGGAGCACCCGCACGCGGCTCGCTGCCCCCTGCTCGATAAACAACATTACTTCTACCGACGCATGGCATTGCCCTGCGCTGCACGTCTATTCGGGGCGTCGCGGCGTCAGCTTGGCGCGCCAGCGCGCGCAACCACCTGCCTGACAGCGATGTCGCGCAGCTCGGTTTGAATTGGCCGAACATGTTGTATGTTGCACATTGCTCACCGCTTTCGCGCTGCACTCTGGAACTGCGCGCGCGGCCATCAATGGCGGCCAGCGCGCCGTGCGCAACCGCTCTTTGCGCCGAGCGCGGGCTGTCGCGGGCGGGCCGCCAGGCGGCGCGCGGCGCCCGAAGTGCAGTGCCGCGGGCCGACCACGGCGCCATCCTGCCTCACGCAGCGGCGCCGCGGGGGCTCCAGCAAACACTGATCCGCCCAAGGGGCGCGCCTGGCAAGCCAGAGCGCGACCCGCATTGCGCATAACTTATGCACTATCAGCGACCTGGTCTACAGAAAGACCCGCGCATCCTCATCAGCCGCGGCCCAGCGGCACACAGCGGTCGGCATGGCGCGCGCGGCGCGCCCGAAGCACGTCGCTAAATGCGATGTCGCGCGCGCGCGCGCGTGCAGCGCAATGCCGATGCACGGCAAATGGCAATTGGAGCGGCGCGCGCCCGCGTCGGGCGCCCTGCAGCCCAGGCGGCTTCGAGGTCGCGCTGAATCAGCGCTTCAATGGCGCAGAGAACTGCGCTAACATGAACCGATGCGTTGAGCCATGTGGCGACGCCTAGTGCACTGGACGTGATGGCGCGCGTGCGGTACGCATGTATATGAATGTGCCGTGTCGGCGGTGTTGCGATGATGGTGCAGGTAACCGTGATACTTATATGGCATGAGTATCTGGCATGACGATGGCGTTGGTGGTGTAGGTGGTGATGATGATGATGATGGTGCAGTGCGTTGTGATGTTGTGCACAGCGAAGAGGCGCATAGCCTCGTTTATCAGCGCGGCGGTCGTCGCCTTGGAGCGGCAACCCGCCCCTGAAGTGAAAAACAGCATGGCACCTGCGTGCCGAACTTCAAAGTTCAAGGGCAAGTGGGCGGCTCGGGCGGCTCACCGTGCCGACGGCGACGCTCCCAGTGGAGGAGCGCCGCTGCTGCTGGGCCCATGCCCTCCACATATGCCCGCGCAGCCTCGCGATCCGCTCTCGAATACCAGGCCACGCCTTTGTGCGCATCGGCATTCAGGTGTAGCCGATGGTCCTTCAACCAGGCCGCCAGGAAGCCGATAGGCCGGCCCTGCTGAACGCGGCGCCCTGCCTTGCAAGTCCTCCACTTCCTGCAATCCTTGTGCAGCGGGTCCGAGCACGTTGCGACCATCTCATCCTTCGTCCGGTTGTATGAGATCTTGCCGCCGTCCACGTCGAGAACTGCTTCGGCAGGCATCCCTGGCCCACCCGCGCCGCCACCTCCTGGCGGCGGAGGCGGAGGCGGCGGCGCCGCGGAGCCAGAAGCCGCAGATCCTCCTGGCGGGTCATCCTCGCCAGCGCTATCATCGCCCGAGTCCTCTGCCGCAGAGTCGCTGCTGTCTATGAGGCCCCCGAGGCGCGCGCTGTCACCAGAGCCGCTCGACGTAGACGACCTGGGCGTCGAAGGCTCGCCCACTGGCTCCTCCTCGGGGTCCACGGGCGGTTCGACGATGGGCTCTCCGTGCACGTCCTTCAAGTCACCTGCGAAGCAAGAGTTCCATAGAAGCCGAAGCAAACGCTCGGCTCCACATACCCCCTTAGACAAACGAACCGCGGCTAGCCCTAGCCGCCTGATGAGGCCAGGGCGAAATCAAAACAACTTGGACACACTCAAAAACAATTGGCGCAAACAGTGGCCAGGCCCCGAGCGGGGCCCATAAAACGAACCTGATTTCCAAAGCGGGGGGGCCGAAGTACATGGAGCCGCGCGATTCGTCGCGCCCATTTGGAACCCATGCTGGCCATCATCGCACACATCGCTGGACACATCACCACCGTGCTCTCCGCCTCCGCCAGGACAGACAACCACGTCACTGGCGCCGTCGCCTCCCGGCCCTGGACCACTACCACCGCCCTCGCCACCGTCGGAGTCGTCGCTCTCGCCCTCGCCCTTGCCGCCCTCGGCGTCCATGATCTGCGCGACGAAGCCCCACCCCGACTTGAAGTCCACGTCTTTCTTGCCTGATCTGACGGGCGTCTTCCTCCACTTCGCCCACTTGGGCTTCCAAATGACTCTGCATGTCGGCACGTTCGGCTTCTCGACCTCCTCCTGCAACCTGACCTCGACGACATTCGGTACGATGGTCCCCAGCGGCGTGATCTTCTCCCTGATGTTGTACACACATACAGACCACCGAAGGTTCCTGTCGAACTCCTTGAACTCCTGCCATGGCGTGGTAAAGTCAAGCGTGCCCACCAGCCGCGCCCACGGCGCCACGAGCCCTTCCTCATATTGATCAACAGCAAGGCGGTGGAAGCACGACCGCCAAGGCGAGAGGCTCTGGCTCCCGACGTGCAGCCACTTGCTCTCGACGACGGGCAGCCCCTCGACGAGGCCGCTCGTGCGGATGTCCACCTCGTCCCCCTCGTCCTCGGTGGGCTGGCGCTGACCGAAGGCGCAGACCACGGTGAAACCAGGCACCAGAACATCTTTCCTGACTTTCCCGACTGGCACAGCCTTCTTCAGCGCGCTGTCGAAGTTCTTCACGATCTTGCCAACATCGGTGCCATGGCCGCTGCATACGCACATGCCTGCTTCCATGCAGCTCGGGATACCCGCATCGTCATTCACGTCCCAGTCGGGCTTCGGCACGTGGTCGATGGTGTCGTGGATCTTATCCCAGACTGTAATGAGGGCGGCGAAGACGTCTGCAATGACGTGCCGATTTATTGATAGCCCGCGCTTCACTCGATCCAAGACGTCCATCGGCTCCCATTCGAAGACTTTGAGCTCCGTGCTTGGGAATGGGACGGGCAGGAACTCCTCGAGCCTGTGGAATGCCTCGTCGGACAAACACGCCGCCCTCGAGTCCACGCCCGCTCCTTCGCACCATGATTGCATCGCCTTGCTGATGTGGAGCTTCTCCTCCGCGCGGCACTGCTGCTCCAAACGGTTAGCCTTGCGGACCTCGGCAATGTCGGCGAGGGCCGTGGAGCTCGTCGTCTTCATATAGATGGCGCCGTCGTCAGCGGCGATGGCGAGCTCCCCGCTGGCCGAGCACGCGGCGATGCCCTCCGTGATGACCCTCTCCTTCATCCTGTCCTTGACCATTGTATCAGCGACGGACTTCATATATGATCGCTGCAGCTGGCGCGTCTTGTCTCCGAACGGCCGCTTGTTGCCAGCCCTCGCAGCTCGCGTGGCAGTCTTCCCAACTTCCTTGAGCTTCACCTTCTCATCTGGCGTGAGCTCGCGGTACTCCTGCGAGAGCAACT
Source organism: Prorocentrum cordatum (assembly GCA_963575745.1). Lineage (NCBI taxonomy): Eukaryota > Dinophyceae > Prorocentrales > Prorocentraceae > Prorocentrum > Prorocentrum cordatum. The sequence continues at coordinate 48,559 of CAUYUJ010005960.1, forward strand.
TGAAATCAGGGCTGCCCTTCTGGCCCAGCGTCCGCTGCCGAACGAACGCCCTCCATGCACCTCCATGTCCAAACTGGCGCTTCGAAGGTGCGGGCTTCTCTTTGACGACCTTCTGCTTGGCGCCCTTGATCACCTTGCCAGCCCACCCCTCGCGCAAACGACGCCGCCGAGTGCGGAATCGCTGCAAGCTTCTCAGGGCAGAAAGGCGCTTGATGTGCAGCGAGTGGGTCTGTGCGCTCAGCGCGCAGAGGCTCCTCCTGATGGCCGCGTGGCTGGCCTCAATGCTGACAGTCTCGCGCTTGAGGAGGAATGCGGCGTGCGTGAGCTCCGCCTTCAGGTCTGGGTCTAGCAAGCCGTCCTTGGACTCGGCGTACTTCGCGATGAGAGCCTTGCTCCAGCGGTCCTTCATGTCATCGCACTCGCCCAGGATGTCGCCGCAGTTCCCGTCCAACAGGGTAAACATTTTGAAAGGATACCCGCCGTGCAGCGTCTTGAGCTCGTGGCAGAGGCAGCCGATCTGGCTCAACATCACGAACGCCTCAGTGCGAAGGCTGTGCAAACGATAGCTCGGCGGGATGACGGCCCAGAACGACTCGGTGGTCATGATGTCCTTGAGCGCATTGAAAAACTCGTCCTCGAGCACGAACTTGGACGCAGCGATAACGGTGAATACGTCGCACTCTACGTCGACATCAATGCCTGAAAGCTTCTGGAGCTTGCGGAACTCAACCAACTTGTCATTGTTTAGGCCGGCTTTCCCGATGTACTTGCCCATGATGCTCACGAGGGGCCTCGGCACTTGCCTGATAAGCACTAGCCGCGACTGCGGGCCTGAGTTGAACAGCCACTTCGCACCCAAGAAACGATGCTTCGAGTCCTCCTTCCTGCGGTCGTCCTCTGCGGCATTCTGCGCTCCACCGTCGCCGCGATCGCCGCCACCATCGCCTCCTGCATCGCCGCCTGATGGGTCGCCGAGGACTGCGCCGTCACCCGCGCCATGGCCGTAGTCGCCGTCGCCCAGGGGCAGCATGCCTGCTGCGACGTCGTCGGAATTCAGCTTGTCAACCTCGGGGGGGGGTAAGCGGGGCGTGGCGAGCGGGTATCGACAAGTCCCCCCAGCTCGAAATGCACGAGACCACAAGGTCCCTTGTCACCCAATCCCCCTCCGAAGGAGGGGGGCAAGGTGAAGGTGAGGAGGGAGGCGGGGAGCTCGAATGTGACACTGGATGTCACGTGCGGTCCCGCCCTACTCATCGGCCACTCCTCCACCCGCCACCCTCGCCCTCGACTCCGCTGCCACCCCCTCCTTGCCCTCGTCGCCCGAGTCACCCGATCCCCGACCCCTCCTATCCTTCCCGCCTCATCCAAGAAGCCCTCAAAGTTTGGACGGATACCGCATGACATCAGCATGCAAACGGGGGGTGGTAAATCCCTGGCTCCAATCCTTGACGCCAGACCACTTGAGGAATGCGCGCGTGAGCAAGCCGTGGCACGACTCCAGGACGCCCATCCAGTCGACGCTGTGGTCGAAGCCCGTCCACCTGGAGTCGGGCCACACCTTCGGGTCGGTCGCCGCCACGGCCGCGACGAAGAGAGTCGTGAACTTCGACAAGCAATCATTGCGAGACAGACAGCACCCGTTGCAACAATGCCCCACCACGTGCCTGAACCAGAACCCCAATGGCACACCCACGCACGAGCATCGGCCACCGCAGCCCCCTCCAACGTGCCTCGAGACCCCCGTGGCCGAAAAACTTATGCCCAACCAGAACTGTGGCCCGAGCCCCAAGGCGAACTCAAACGACAAAAAAAGAAAAACGACGAAAGCTATTACAAATTGTTTGGCACTGGCGGGAAGGGGGCAGGCGGCTGCTCGAGCGCGGGGTGCGACGGGCTTCTGGATCCGAGGCCTGTTCGACCAGCGCCCATTCGCCAAGGAGAGGATCACGCTTCGCTTCATGCGCCTGTGCGGGGAGGTGTCCTCGAGGAACAGGTCTAAGCACATCTTGTTGTAGTTAGTGTCGACGGCGGACGGGGCTCGCTGCCTGTGGTACCTGAGCGTGTCCGAGATGACTTGCCTGAGCGTGGTCCTGAATGATCTCATGGCGTCGCCACTGCGCAGCGCCTTCGCAACGTGAACCATCGAGCTGGTGTCGTGCTTCGTGTGGAGGAACGCTGCTTTGAACCATTTGTACACCATGTGGACCTCGCACTTCAGCTTCAACGTGTCGCAACTGTCACCCGCTTCACGATCTAGGTTCCGCTCCATCCTGGTGATGCCGCCTGCGCCGTCGGTGGTGACCAGCCGCTGACGTCGATCAAATCTCTGCGGCACGCCGTCCATCGGCGGCTGGCTCGCCATGAGCGCGTCGTGCAGCACCTCGCCAGTCGTCCTGCTCAGCGACTGGACGGGCGTCTCGAACGGCACGCGAACGGCGAAGTAGCCCTCGGCAGGCAGGTGGAAGAGCATGGAGTACATGCGCTCGGTGTTGAGGGTCTTGGCCACGTGGGTGCTCTTGCAACTCGCGCTGATCGGCACCATCTGCACAGCTCCGTCTTCGTCTTGTCCAGGTCCTTGCAACTGGGGCTGCTGCTTCTCTAAGTCGCGTTTCTCGGTGTCGGTCAGCCGCATGGTCATGGGGGTCTCGTCGTACCTCACTGCCTCCGTCCAGCTGATGGCTCGGCCTCCGCGCCTGATAATGCCACCAGCTGCCGAGCCATCGATTTGCAGTCCCGCTGCTGCATCACGTTGCACGCGCTGGCCGTAGCTATCAAGAATGCCTCTGCCGTCCTCCGCTGCACTTTGAACTTATCGCACTCCTCACTGAACGGCAGGGTCTTGGCCTTCTCGTCGAGCCAGTAGTTCGCCATCTGGTGCTGCCTCACGTTGAAGAAGGCTGGGTCGCGCCCGTTCGCCGCTGAGATCGCGCTCACCTGCTCGACGAGCTGCGCGACGTCCCAGCCGAGCGAGCCTTCTGCCGCTGGTAGCGGCGGCCGCTCCTCCGACTCGCCCGCGAGCGCGAGCTCCCAAAGTTCGGGGGGTCCTGGCACGTCGGGGGCATCTGGCTCGGCGGGCTCGTCGCCGTCAAAGTCGCCGAACAGTTCCAGCGCGTCGTCGTCGGCCGCGCCCGCGGCAGCTGCAGCAAGCGCAGCAGCCACTATCGCCCCAGAAACTCGAGGCTCAGCCACCGCACTCCGACCCGGCACCGACATCGAGATCCGTTGGTGTCGCACTCGCTTCCGCAGGGGCCCAATCGCACACCACACAGCCTGGGGAGTTGCAGAAATACCTCCTCCCCCACTCCGCATCCTCATCATCCCTCCTCATCCTCTATTTTTTTCAACATCCTCCCCCTCTCCCCGATTATATCCACCATACCTCCTACCATCGCTCGGCCCTGGCCCCCATCGCCCCCCCGACGCCTTCCCTCCTCCGCCCCCCGTCCCGACGCCGACGTCCACCCCCTCGCCCAATTTCCCAGGCCCCGAGCCTTGCGCCTTGCCACGGTGCACGCGGGCAAGGCCTCAAGGTCGAGGCCGTGCTCGTGCGGGTCGCACGGCGACGGCGCGGCCACGGGCGCGCCGTCGCCGAGCTGCAGCAAGTCCGCCTGGGCTGACGGGGGGGGGGGCGACCGACGGGGGTGAGGGAGGGAGGGACGTCGAGTGAGGGACGACGGCCTCGTCGAGCTGCGAGCGCTCGCGCTCGGCCGCCACCGCGGCCCAACCATCCGCCGCGCAGCCGTCCTCGGCGTGGCCCGCGGCGGCTATGGCGGCCCAGCCGCTGCCGCCCGCCGCCCCGACGGCTGCGGCAGGGTCAGCCGCCGCGACGGCGGCCCACCCTCCCCCGCCACCGCTCATGACGGCGGCAGGGTCAGCCAAAATGGCTGCACCCACGGCGCGGCGCGGCACAGCGGCGTGGCGCGGGCACGGCACGGCACGGCACGGCGGCACGGGCACGGTACGGGACGGCATGGCGACGCGGGCACGGCACGGCACGGCGGCGCGGGCACGGCACGGCACGGCGCGGCGGCACGGGCACGGCGGCGCGCGCACGACACGGCGCGACAGAACGGGCACGGCCGCGCGGGCATGGCACGGCACGGAACGGCGGAACGGGCACGGCACGGCGGAACATGCAAGGAGGAGGTATGGATAATAACGAGGAAGGAAGCGTTTAGGGAGGAGGTAAAGTTTAGGGAGGAGGTAAGCCTTAAGGAAGAAGGTAGGCATTTAAAGAGAGGGGAAGGATAATGGCGAGAAAGGAAGGCGCACCCCTTTGTTTGTGGATGTCGAACGGGACGGGGCGGCTTGTTGTGAAACATACCTTATCTTGGATCACGACTTGATGCGACTACTTGTGGTGAGGCTACTTGGCCTCGGGACTACTTTTGTTGCTACTTCGAACACTACTTTGGAACCTACTTGGTATGTGGGGGGGGTACTTCAACTCCTACTCCGAAACCTACTTTGGTACCTACTTTGGTCGTTCTGTGGGGCCTATGGGCGTAGCGGGACGTGCCTATCATAACTGACCGATGGTCCTCGCCGATGAAAAATTATCCTGGCGAAGGACCCAGCCATATGCAATTGTGAATACTGCAATTGTGAATATATTCTCGGTGGAGCCCCCTACGGGGCCACGAAACGTACGAGGGGTGTGCCGAAATGGGTGTGCGGGACGCATGCGGGCACACCCACTGGGGCCTTCGGTGGAGCTCCCTATGGGGCCACGAAACGTGTGAGGGTGTGCCGAAAATGGGCGTGCGGGACGCATGCGGGCAAAACCACTGGGGCCTTCGGTGGAGCTCCCTATGGAGCCACGAAACGTGTGAGGGGTGTGCCGAAATGGGTGTGGGGGACGCATGCGGCCGCGGGCACTGGGGCCTTCGGTGGAGCTCATATGGAGCCACGAAAGGACGTTTGATTGTGAGGGGGGTGCCGAATATGGGTTATGTGGGTTGACGCATGCAGGGGCGGCGGGCACTGGGGCCTTCGGAAGGAGCTACCTAGGGAGCTCGAAAGCGTGTGATGGGTGTGCCGAAATGGGTGTGGGTGAACGCAAGCTGGGCGCGGAGGGGCCACTGGGGCCTTCGGTGGAGCTCATATGGAGCCACGAAACGTGGAGGGTGGGCGGGGTGATTGCCGAAATGGGTTGTGGGTGGACGCAGGTGGGGGGTGTCGGAAGTTTTTGGTTGGTTTTTGGGCGGGGCACTGGGGCCTTCGGCGGGATGCTCCCTATGGAGCCACGAAGCGTGTGAGGGGTGTGCGAAATGGGTGTGGGTTTTGACGCATTGCGGGCGGCGGGCACTGGGGCCTTCGGCGGAGCTCTTATGGGGCCACGAAACGTGTGAGGGGTGTGCCGAATTGGATGTGGGTGACGCATGCGGGCGGCAGCACTGGGGCCTTCGGTGGAGCTCCCTATGGAGCCACGAAACGTGTGAGGGGTGTGCCGAAATGGGTGTGGGTGACGCATGCGGCCGCGGGCACTGGGGCCTTCGGTGGAGTTCCTATGGAGCCACGAAACGTGTGAGGGGTGTGCCGAAATGGGTGTGGGTGACGCATGCGGCCGCGGCCACTGGGGCCTTCGGTGGAGCTCCTATGGAGCCACGATAAGCGTGTGAAGGGTCGTGTGCCGAATTTGGGTGTGGGTGACGCATGCGGGCGCGGGCCCACTGGGGCCTTGGTGGAGCTCCCTATGGAGCCACGAAGCGTGTGAGGGGTGTGCCGAAATGGGTATGGGGGACGCATGCGGCCGCGGGCACTGGGGCCTTCGGTGGAGCTCCCTATGGAGCCACGAAACGTGTGAGGGGTGTGCCGAAATGGGTGTGGGGGACGCATGCGGCCGCGGGCACTGGGGCCTTCGGTGGAGCTTCCTATGGAGCCACGAAACGTGTGAGGGGTGTGCCGAAATGGGTGTGGGGGACGCATGCGGCCGCGGGCACTGGGGCCTTCGGTGGAGCTCCCTATGGAGCAACGAAACGTGTGAGGGGTGTGCCGAAATGGGTGTGGGGGACGCATGCGGCCGCGGGCACTGGGGCCTTCGGTGGAGCTCCCTATGGAGCCACGAAACGTGTGAGGGGTGTGCCGAAATGGGTGTGGGGGACGCATGCGGCCGCGGGCACTGGGGCCTTCGGTGGAGCTCCCTATGGAGCCACGGAGCGTGTGAGGGGTGTGCCGAAATGGGTGTGGGGGACGCATGCGGCCGCGGGTACTGGGGCCTTCGGTGGAGCTCCTATGGGGCTACGAAACGCTGTACTGGGTGGGTGAAACGCAGGGAAGAGGGGGAGGAGGGAGGAGGAGGGAGAGGAGGAGGAGAGGAGAGGAGAGGAGACGCGGGGCACCGTCTCTTCAAAACGAGGACCCAACACCACAGGATGGTTGGGAAAAAACCAAGGCCTCGCCTGAGGGCCCGTTGAGGCGTGAAAGCATGCCAATGGCTGCCTGGTAGGGCTTCTTCTCTCTAATCAGGGACCCCACGGATACCCGAGTTTCCTCCATGCACCGCAGCCCCTTCCCGCGGCCACGATCCCTAGTGAAAAAAACAACGGACCCTCGCTCCTGATGCCACGATCCACTGTAGACAACGATGGATCCGTGTCCAGAACTTCCAAGACGGCCCATGACAACGAGTCGCTCTGCTTCGTAGGACGGGAGGCTGGTAAAGGCTCCGAACGTCGATGCTGGGGGGCATGGACGTGCTTAGCGTGTCGCGCCGAAGCGCGTTGCGCCAGAACCAGTGGTGTGCTATCCTAAGCAAACGTTACCTACCGTACTCATCCTCCTCCTCCTCCGCAGTCCTCCTCGCCCAATCCTCCAGTCTCCCTGCTGACTCCTCCATCCTCAAGGCGGTCGATGTTTGCTTGTTGTGGAGGCCGTTCCTCATGGGCGGCTTGCCCGAACGCCATGGCCCTTGCAAGTTGCGCACACACATTCTCGCCCGGCCGAGCATCACAGCGTGGTCTCAAGGCACGGGGCGAGAGAGAGCAAAAGAGGAAGACAGAGAGGGCGAAAGTACCTCCCGTGAAGCGCTTTCAATCCCACAGGTTTTAGGTTTACCCTCGGGCCAGTCCGATCACCATGCCCTCCGGCAACTCCTCTCCCTCTCCTGGAGGCCCTCGGCGACCCCCCGAGAGGGGATCGGAGGCGAGCACCCGCGTCAGAGACCGAGAGCAGCGACAGAAGCAAGACCAGGCGGGCGGAACACTTTTTCTCCCTGCGACCTTGCACTCGCCTCGCTTGTCTGCATGTCTTCTGCATGCCTTCTGCGCATCCTCGCTGTAAGTAGGACGGCGCTGGCACGCGCAAGATCCAGAGGGGAAGCCGGACGAATTCACGCACCCGGAGGCACCTCCTGCCTGTCCTCGCACGCCCCTAGGGGGGCGCGCGCGCGGGCACCTCCGGAGCGGCAGCGCCTACGCGCCTCCCGCCTGCGCACAGGATGTGTGCAAGAGGCTGAAATTGCGGCGAAGGTAGTCCCCGATGCTGAGCGGCTCGTACTTGGGCTCCTCGCCATCGCGGCAGATGCACTCCACTTTCGGATCCGAAGTCGGGTGCAGCGGCAAGACCTGCGTGCTGAAGTACGGGATCGAGATGCGAACCGAATCGCAATTGACGTTCGCATTGACACGGTGAATCGTGCTCGTGAAAAGGTCATTGCTCCACCGGGCCAACTGATCGCCAATATTCACTGTAAATGCACCTGGGACTACTGGCACAGGGTGCCATTGGTACACCTTGCTCTCCTCAGACATCGTGCAGACTTCTAACCCTGGAGATGTCGTCAACAAGATGGTGAGCGGGCCCCAGTCCGTGTGCCCATCAATTCGAGCTTCCTCGGGAGAAGGCTGGCAAGGCCAGGACCACGCAGCTTTCATCAAGCCTCTGTTGAGCCCTATCTGATTGAAGAGGTACTGCGGATCAAGAGACCGCCCAGTTGCCTTTGACAAAGCGAGGGAAAGTATTTCCAGCATCACCTTCTCTACCCGCTGCACTTCGGAATAGTAGCTGTCGACATGGTGGCTGAATCCATCGACAAAGTCTGGGTAGCTGTTCTCACCGTATGCTGAGCCGCCGAGGTGTTCTGGAGGACCGAACGAGAAGCACTCTCTGAGACAGGCCGGTCCAGCGCGGCCGAGTAAGACTTTGACATTCTCGCTCTTGTATGGGACGTAACCACGCTCGGTTCCGTGAAAGGACTTTGAAACGCATCGCTGCTTTTGCTCTACAGGGCTTCGAAAGAAGGTTTCGAGGGCAATTAGAGCAGAATCGATGATGTGTTGAGGGACCCCATGGCCTACAACGTTCATGAAGCCTGGGTGTTGAGCCGCAGCGAGGACCTGATCAACAACTGTATCTCGGTCAGCTTGCGTTGCCCTACTGACATGCACAAAGCAGGATATGTCCACCAGAGGTACTTGGGCAAGCGGTGGCACATTTGCAGAGGCAAGCCCCGCATCAGCCTCAGCAATCGCGCTATTGATTCGCTGCCACATCTGACGGTGCCCACCGTCCACAGGCTTTGGCGCAAACCCTGCAGCATCCCCAATTGCAGTCGCCATATTGCTCCTCCAGGAAAGGACCCAGATGTCAAACGGCCCAGGCCAACGACTGGATAGCGCCAAGACAGCTTGAGCCGACTGACTACAGAAGAAAGATGCTAAACCGGG
>CAUYUJ010005961.1:0-2500 GCA_963575745.1 Prorocentrum cordatum
CTCGGTGGGGCCGAAACCGGCTGCATGCAGCACATTTCGTACCCCCCCCTTTCCCAATCCCCCCCGTTCGCCCGGCCCGAGCCCAAGGGTGCGGGCGTGCCGAAGGCGAGGCTCCTCCGTGGAGTGGGCCGGATGGCGCCCCTCCTGGGGACGTTTCTGACTACCCTTCAGTCGGGCCTGTCCCCCTAACAGGGGGATTTTCGAGGAAAACTAGAAAATACCAAAAAATAGCAAAAGAAAAATAATCCAAAAATAGTCTGGGGACTATTTTTCTACTATTTTTTTAACCTTTTTGGAATATGTTTGGGGTATTTTTAATTTTCCGTCGAAAATCCCCCTGTCAGGGGACAGGCCCGACATAAGAATACCCACTGTACCACCCCAAGCCAACCCGAAGACCCGAATTTCGGGTCGGGGTGCGGGGCACGGGTTCCACATATGTCATTCCATGTTCCCCGACGCCCCCCCTGCACTGGGAAAGGAGGGCAGATGGGGGCCTTCGGGTTGGATGGGGGTGGCTTGGTGAGTGGTGCCTTCCTCTTCCCTCGAGCCACTCGCTCCACTCGTGCGCCGACGCTGAGTCGAACCAACGCCGCACGGAGGGCAGGGACAGGGGAACAAAAAGTGGCACAAACATAAAAACTCGGAGCTCCGCGCGGATTTCTCGGATCGGCGCTGGACCCCCCTCCCTGGCGCGCTCCGCGCGCCAGGAGCGGCGCCGGAGGCGCCGCCGGGGGGCCCCAGCGTCGATCCGAGGAATCCGCGCGGACCTCCGAGATTTTATGTTTATGCCACTTTTTCCCTGACCTTCCAGGAGGGCTAAAAAATAGCACCTGACTGAAAAACCCATCCCAGAGCTATTCTACGTCTTGGTTTTAGGCTGTTACGCTGTTTTTTAGGCTTTTAGGCCTCCAGTGCTAAAAAATAGCTCTCTGGAAGGTCAGGGTTGTTCCCCCAAGGGGACGGGTGCCCCGCTGCCGTGCCGCGCCGCGGGGGCCGTGCCGGGGCCGCACGCGGCGGAGGCACGGGGCGCCCCGTCGGCGGCGGCGCGCCCAGGAGGGCAAAGCCGGGGGGAGGGGCCTTCCCCGGAGGGCTCGGCAGGCACCCGGCCTGCGGGGGTGCGGCACGGGAAACTGACCACAGCCACTGCTTCTTGTCTGCGCCGCTGTCCAGCTGGCCGAAAAAGAAGCAGTGGTCGTGGTCATTTCCCCGGTGCCAAGCGAAACGAAAATGACCACAACCACTGCTTTGTTTCTGCGGGCTGGAAGGCGGCAACAGAAGAAAAGCAGTGGCTGTGGTCGTTTTCACGCCCCGTAGGGGGAGAGCTTTCGGAGCCCCTTCTCCGAAGACATTTGGGCGCCCGAGATGGGCACGGAAAGAATGGGCACAATGCCCAACAGCAAATGTTGTCCCAAACCAACAGCGGCCGCTGTTGGGCGGGCGGCCTTCTGCCTCGAATGAGCACAGGCCGCGGCGGCGTGGACAGCGAGCCCTCTTCAAAATGAACAAGATCCGCTGTTGGGTATTGTACCCATTCTTTCCGTGCCCACTTCGTTCGTGCAGATTCTCCGAAGACAGGGAGAACTGGCTCAGAAGGCCGGAGGGCTCTGGCCACCGCTCGGGCGTCCATTCCCTGTGCTTTTGTTCTCGGCCTCGTGCGTGGCTTCGTCTCGCCAGATGATCAAGGATGCTCCTCGATGGTCCTCGCCGAAGGAAAAAATGCACACGTCCGAGCGATGCCAGGGGCATGGAAGAAGCCAGAAGCCCCACCACCCTCCGAGGAGGCCTGCGCCCTCTCACTCCCCCCCCCCCCCCCTCGGCGCGCCGCCGAGGTCTGGCTTTGGCCGCGGGTGCCTTGCCTGTCACTGTGCCGCGCTGCCGTGCGGTGAGTGAGTAGATATGTTGCGCGCATGGCTTCAGCTTGTCTGCTCCAGGATTCTCTCCTCCTCCTCCTCCTCCTCCTCCTCCTCCTCCTCCTCCTCCTCCTCCTCCTCCTCCTCTTGTTGCTCCAGGATTCATCCGGGAGAAGAGGAGGCGAAGGAGAGGGAGCGCGACAATCCGGCATTCGTCTGTCGCGCCAGGTGTGCGCAGCGCAGGCTCAACGACGGCACACTGACAAACGAGTGCGATCGAGGGCAAGCCATGGGGGGACGAATGATCTCTGCGGGCTGCGATTAGGGGTAAGCCAGTGGCGAATGCTCGCGGCGAGTCTGGTTGTCCGTGCTTCTCTACCACCACCTTCTTGTGCAGACTGTGTGGGGCCCGTTTCGTTCTTGTCAACATGATTACCCAGTGCGCGCCCGAGTCGAACAACATCTTCCTCTTTCATTCAATTTCCCCATGTCAACGTCGTCGTCCCCGTCCTCCTCCCCCTAGCCCCCTCCTCACCACCATCCATCATCTGCCAACATCCCCCCGCTCATCCTCCTCCGCCTCCCAGCCTCCTCTTACCGGCCCCCTCCACCCCATCGCGCCCACCCAACCTCCTGACAAAACCATC
>CAUYUJ010005961.1:7500-57211 GCA_963575745.1 Prorocentrum cordatum
AGGCAAACGGGCGGGAAGATCACTGATGGCGGGGAAGACGTAGCAGGAGGGGGAAGCGGGCCCCGACGGCCGGGCCGGGCGGGCGGGCCCCAACGGACGGGTCGCGCGGGCGGCCCCTCAAAGGGCTGGTCGGGGCACGCGGGCGGGGCATGCGGGTGTGCGGGAAAGCTCGCAGGCAAGCGGACGGGCGGACCCTGACAGGTAGGTCGGGCGAGCGGATCCTCACGGACTCCGCCCGGTGGGCGGACATTCGCGGGCGGGTCGGGCGGGCGGGCCCCGGCGAGCGTGACGGGCGGGTCGGGCGGGCGGGCCCTGGCCAGCGGGTCGGGCGGGCCACTGAAGCGGGCGGGCGGGCTTCAAGCAGGCGAACGGGCGGAACCGAACGGGCGGGCGGGCGGAATCTAACAGGCAGGTCGGGAGGGCGGGCCTGAACAGGCGGGTCGGGCGGGCGGGGAACCGAAGCGAACTTTGCCCAGCGCAGAGAAGCCTCAGGCGAGAGCACGGGCCCTGAGTAAACTGTGAAGAAGGAGACCTCGTGCGAGAGCGCGACTCCAGGGCGCCTAGGGCGCGGCACCTGAGGAAGTTGCGGGGATCTCCTGCGCGGGAGCGCGGTTCCTGCGTAACTTCTCACCGCGCAAAAATCAAATCTGAGGACGTCTCAAGCGGAATATGTTGTTGTAGCCCTCGGGCGAACAACGCATATTGAACATCAAAACCTTCCCTGATGAAAAACAGGGTGCGAGCCCTGGGGGGGGGATCACTTCAGCTGAAAGCACAGTGGGCGCCAGTGAGAGGGGATCAACAATAGATACCCCTGAGGCATTGGAGCTCAGAAGCAACAGCATCACCATCATCAAGAATCATCGGCGCTGCACTTGCGACGGCTGCTGCTTGCACCTCTCGAGGAGCGGGAGGGGGGGGGAGGATCGATGGAGGAACAGCCTCTGCGTAAACATAAATTTTCAGAGGTCCACGCGGATTTCTCGGGTCGGCGCTGGGCCCCGCTCCCTGGCGCGGGAAGCGCGCCGGGGGCGGCGCGGCGCCGCCGGGGCCCAGCGCCAACCCAGCGGACCTCCAGAAGCGGAATGCTTCTACATGCTTCTGCACCTTCCTGCTGCTCGAGGAGGGAAGGAGGAGCAGGAGAAGGAGGAGGAATAAGGAAGAGGACGAGGTGGAGGATGACGACGACGAGGAGGAGAAGGAGGAGGAGGAGAAGAAGGACTTTGTCCCTCGAAGGCCCCGAGGCAGAACGTAACGGGAAAACGCAAACCAGCAGCAGCATCAGCAAGAGGACTCTTTGGCCGCCAGCCCCCGTGCCTTGATGCGCTCGGCGAGCGCCAACATCCCCGAGGTCGGGATGAGCCTGGTTCTCGAACAGCTCGCCGTCGATGTCGACGCAGCGGCAGCCTCGAGCAAAATCGTGGCGGAAAGACGACAGGCGGGCCCGACCGCCACCCCACTCGAGCAGTGGGGATGAAGACCACGACGAATTCGATACGAAGTTTGCTCCCCACTCTTTGAGATCTGGGGGGGGCAATCACCCGCGAGGCGCACGCACCGTTGACTGGAGCACGCCCCGCACCTGAGACAAAACACGAGAAGCAGGCACTGTGCATCCTGAATCATAGAAACACCGAGCTTATGGCCTCGCAGTTTTGCTCAGCGAAGCTTCTGGATGGCCGTGGGGAGGCCTTGACAACCCATTATCGGACGGTCGGCCCCATGCACACCGGCGAAACAACTTCTGCACCTCCACGCCACCCCAGGTTCCACCTCAAGCCAGCAGTGCCAGCTCGGATCTCTGATCACCCTGGGTCGGAGTCCTCTGGGCGCACGGCAGAACTCGAGTTTGGGGTAGCAGGAGAGAACAGCGGAAAACTTGCTAGCTATGGACTTAGTGCGAAAAATGATCAAATCCAGGGCCTCGATTGCATCTGGAGGTGCACCTGGATGCATGGCGATGGGCATGCAATTCGGCGCTCCAAAACTGGCAAAGCCTCTATTACCCCGCCACTGCGATGGGCCTGAGTGCGCTGCGCCTGCTCGAGAAACTTATCAGGGTCACGCTCAGTAGCCATAGGCCTCAAGCCCGCAAGAACTTGCTTAGGACACAAGCGTTCCCTTGGGCTGCTATTCTGCGGACGGGCCGCCCCCGAACAGTCACTGCGAGGCAGGCTATGATCGTCTACAAGGGCACTCAAAGTCGCGAGCCCGAGGTGTTCTGCAGCCTGAGGTGTTTGAAACAAAATCGGCCAAACGGTTCCCAGGATTCGAGCGCGGATTTCATACTCGTCCCCAGGGGCCATGTGCACGGCGACGCATGCCGCCCGATTGCATTCTTTAGTGGTGAGCTGGGTCGCAGAGCCGTCGACCGCAACCTCGCAACCTCGGATCAGCTCGAGGAATCGATCTAGATCTATCGCCCCGCCGTCGGCATCTTGGAGGACAGGGTCGAGGTCCCGGGAGGGGGCAGGGGTGTCGGGCGGCTGGGCGACGATCGGGCGAGACCCGAAGAGGTGGTCCTCACCTAGCTCGCCGCGGGCTTCACATGCCACCTCCTCGCCTAAACAATCGATCCGAAGCTGGCGGGCCTCGTCGGCCTCGCAAAGCCACTGCCTGTGGATCAGGGAATCAGGCCTTCCATAAAGCGGACACTCCCCCCCGCGCAAGTACCCCGACTCGACGAGCCGACCCCCTGTCCAGCAGGCCCCAGAAACATGCAGCAAGCCAATACTTTTGCCGAGGGCTGGTCTTTGAAGACCTGTAAAGCTGACGAATTGGGTCGGCACAGACCCGCTCGGGCTGCTCTTGGGCTCAGTGAGGCTCTGCCAGAGGCTGTTGGCCCACTCCAAGGCTGGGGCTACTGCTCGGCGCCGGGCGGGGTCTCCACGGAGCACCAATCTACCCGCAAGTGAAGCTCCTCGGGGGGCAGGGGCGTCACCAGGCATCGAGACCGATCTAAGCTGCGTGAGCTCCCTGTCCGAGATGCCCGATACCATTGCCCCGAACGACGCTGCTGGACGGACTCCTGCAATGAAGATCTTGTTCGTTCGCCCTTTGTCACGAGGCAACTTCTTTCGATGATGCTGAAGTGCGCGCCTGCGCACTCGCATCTGGCGAAAACGATCTCTACGCCGCGCGCGTGCGCGACGAGCTCGAAGCCTCTGGCCCGGTGTAAGATCCACTCCAAGCGTTATAGTAGCATTGGTGGCTGCTGAAGGGCAACTCGGGGCAATCGCGCCAGAAATCTCCTTCGCCAGCTTCGCCGACGATGCAAGCGAGATTGCCTTGTCCTCAGCTAGCTGAACGCCAAGCCGAATGGAGAAGACCTGTTTGAGATCGCGAGCGGCTTTCCGAAGGTCACCGGGCACCGCGCCCTCGTCGCCGCAGGCTGAAGCCGCGTCATCGTCGACGTGCGAGCCGAGGTAGATGCCTGGAGTTCGAACCGCGAATAAGTCGAAATCGAGCATGGCTTAAAACCTTGACAAACACATCAATGAACATATCTCCAGCGGGAAGTCCGCGCACTGCATAAACTACTAAGGGGCAGTGATGAGAGCCAAGCCGTAGTATACGTGGGCTACGCCATAGGTTGAATAGCGTCTTGACTAGAACTATGGGAATGTTCCAGTAGATAGCTCGGTCCTGAAGCCACTCTAAAACAAAGGACTCATCGTACTTCAAACCGTCAAAGATAAAACTTGCAGTTACCTTGCCTTCTGCAGAAGCCCCCTCAGCACGAAAGCCCGGCTGTCAAACCGACACCTCCGCAGACTGCCCAGCCCCGAAGGACCAGCAAGGCCTGAACGCCCGATCCAGAAAAAGTCATTGGCCGTAGGACGACGCAACCGCTCTCATACCCGAACGAACGATCCCAATAAGTATCGGCCGAGGACCACCTCTAGGCTTCTCCAGATGTGGAAATAAAACCCACAACCAGGCGAGGCGAGATCCCCTCGCCAGGGCAGGAGTGTTAAAGAGCAACCTGCAGCTGCATGCGGGCGGCCGTGCCCCTGGCCGAGGGGTCCTGGACGGACAGCAGGAACTCGTTGAAAGTCTGGTACAGCCACTTCCAGCCTGTCGAAACCTGAACCATGTTGGCGTTTTTGGGCCTGTAGAAAACCGATGCCCAAGATGATCTGATAGTCCTGGAACGCCCCCCGAACTCATTCAACGCGGCCCCCAGATTTCGACGTGGCCCCACTTCAGCAACATCGATAAAGTGGGCCCAAGCCTGGTTGAGCACCTGCCAGGCAGAGGTGGCCGCGTCGTGGACTGCACGTCCAACTTCTTAAGCAGCGCGAGCAAGTGCACCATCCCACACAGCAGGCTGTGGGACGGGGCCAAATGGAACATCAGCTGGCATTCGCTGATGAGAACTGCATACTAGCTGACGGAGAAGGAGAGCATCTGAACGAACCTCTAAAACGACAGGCCTGTGAGGATTAACTTCCCACGCCATATCTGCAAACACCCTGTTGATCAATCTGGCCAATCCAGGCCCGAGCATGTGGAAGTCAATGGTACTATTGCTAGTAGGCGCGCGGCAGATATAGGCTAGCGGGCAACCGATGACCATGCCGACCGAGCTTCCGAGGGGCCCCCGAGTCTTCGACAACCTGCGGTGGGTGATTCCAGTCGCAAGAAATCAAAGTATGAGCAGGATCGTGTACAGCCTCCCAATGCTTCCAAGGATCCCAATGTTGGCCTCAAGAAGGCCTTCAACATAACGCAGGTAGAAAGAACAAACCGCCATGGTAGGGCAACCTGGGAGGTCGACGAGAACCTTGAGGACCCTGTGAGGCACCATCGGAGCATCTCCATTGGGTGGCGCACGAAGGCCGATAGCAAGACGAGCAAACACCGCCACCCCGCTAGACAACTTGTTAGTCTCTGGGTTTAGGAAGGACGGCCGATCAGGCAATGCCAGCCTAGCCATCGCGCTGCAGCAGAGGCTTGACCTGCAAAAGAATATGAAATACCACTCTCCTGAGCACATCGTATCATAGCACTCGACTCCTTCAGTCGCCGGCGAAGAGTGGTCCAACATGACCCATTGAATGATTCAATATTATAAGCGTCACTCGTAGCGCGCGCACTGGGCACACCTCTCAGCGGCGGAACTGGGATACCTTCCGAGGATAAAGGCGCTCCCGATACCATGGGAACTGGCAGTCCGGAAACAGCATCACCCCAAACGTGCTTTTTTGGGCCCGAATGCCCATGGAGTTGAGGAGCTCTTGGAAAGATTGGGCGTGGCCTCCTCTCTCCTTTCTAGCAGCCGCCAAAAGCTTGGTGACCTTCTCCTCTCCCAGGTCCTCCATGTCAACATCATCATCTCCTGCGCGAGCCCCGTCCCCAGCACCAGGAGCGACGGAACCTGGAGCCTGTCCTGGAGCCTGAGGAGGGGGTGAAGCTTTGGACGCCCCAGCCTGCTTCTGCAGCTGAGACTTGGCAAGCTCCTTGTACTTCTGAAAAGCGGGGCTCTCCACCATGGCCTTGACCTCGGCGGCGTCACCCTGCTCGAGCAGCTCCGTGGGCAAGTCGAAGACCTCGGTGTCGGCCACAGACTCGGGAGCCACAGCCCGCATCGCGGTCTGGAGCTCGACATGAAGAGCATCCATCTTCATATGCTTGGCCTTGTGCTTGTCCTGCAAATATGTGGGCAACTGCTGGGCGGCTGCCACCGCCTCGATCTGCACCTCAATCTGAGCCTGGCCCTTCTCGTACTGCATCTTGCACCTGGCCAGCTTGTGCCCGACTGCTGTGTGCCGAGAGAGTATGGGTTTCTTATCGTTAGCGAGCTTGCGTGCGGCTTCCAACTCAGCCTGGATGCCAGTCTGCACAGAGACCGCGATCGAGTCGCCGCATTTCTTGACCGCCTGGAGAGACTCCTCGAGGTTATGAATGCGCTCGCGGAGCTTCTTTGCGTCATCCTCATCATCATCGGTCGGTTTGTCCTTGCCACCTCCGCCGTCGCCATGGGCAACTGTGGGAGCGGCCGACTTGCTGAACATCTGTTTGCACTGCTCAAGCATGCGCTTTTCGAGCGTGGCGACATGGGCAGTGAAGTCCACATTCTTCGGGGCCCGTTTGCCCACGACCCGAGAGGGCCGCGAGGAGGAGCAGCACCACCACCACCACCTTGCACAGCCCCTTGGGCAGCACGACGGGCCTTGGTGATGATCGATGTCGGGGCCATCTTGCCGCACAAGCCTCGGATACGGGATGTATAGTTCTGGTTGCGCCCACAATTGGGGCAAGCCCGCTTGGCTCACGTGGTCCAGGAAGGACGTCAGGTTCATCCTGGCGCTGGGCCATACGCTCCTCGCAGAAGGCCTTGACGCAGCACGGACGTTGCTCCAGCAGGAGCTCACAAGAAGAAGAAAGGCTCCGCGGAGCAAGTTGAAAGAGCCAATGGCCCGCAACAGCACTTGGCCGTTTCGAAGAGGCATGCTGTTGCAAGCTCAGAAAACTTCTGAGCCGAAACGGCTAGGAGGAGGACGAAAAAGGGGAGGGGGAGGGGGACGAGGAGGAGGAGCAGCAGGGGGAGGGGGCGGAGGAGGAGGAGGGGGCAAGTTAAACGAAATAGAAAGGGAGTCCTGGCATACAGGAAGGTTTCCATCCATCGCCGCCTCGGGCTACTCGGCCCAGCTGTCACGCCCGCGGTGCTGCCTGGTCTGCCGACGCTGGCCCTGACGGCGCGCCAAAGAGATCTGCCTGGGAATCTTGTCACGGCGCATGCTGCGGATGATCGTACAGTCGGGGCGTTGACCTAAGGAACCCTAAATAAGGAACGAGGCCCCTGTCTCCCATCAGTGAAAGTTCGACTTCCCATCGAAAACCTAGGGAAAACCTAAGGCAAGCTGTGAAACAATCAAGGAACACGGAGCCCCTCCCCAACGAACAGGGTTCCTTCTTCAGGGCCCCGACTGTCGGCCGGGCACGGCTCGGCGACGACGAGCGGGGCGCCACGATGCGCAGAGACGGCCGGGAGCTGCCCGGGGAGCGGCTGGCGCCCCCTGCCGCACCCCCCTGACGGCGCGCCAAGGAGATCTGCCTGGGAATCTTGCCACGGCGCATGCTGCGGATGATCGTAGGCCGGGCACGGCCCAGCGACGAAGCGCGGGGCGCCACGATGCGCAGAGACAGCCGGGAGCTGCCCGGGGAGCGGCTGGCGCCCCCCGCGGCATAGCCTCGCCGGCCACGCGGCGCAGGCGCCTGGCAGCGGAGCGCACCGCGCGTCGGGGCGGAGCCCACCCGACACGCCTCTCGGAGGCAGGCCGTGGGCGACGTCGTCCGGCGCGACGTTGGGAGAATCGCCTTCAGAAGCGCTCGCCTGCGTGGTTTGGAGTAGGATGGCACGTCGCTGCTCAAGGCCGTCGGCCATGGTGCTCGCACTGCGCAAGAGAGAGGTGCTTGCCACTACTTCCTCGAGAATGCTTCCTTCGCCACGTCCAATTGCGGACCGGCTCGGGTCGGCTGGGCCTTGCCTTGCCTGAGGGTTTTCCCACTATGCTCCTAATCCTCCTCTTCTCCTCCTCTTCTCCTCCTCTTCTCCTCCTCCTCGACCTCCTTCATTTACCCTCACTCTCCTCCTCCTCCTCATCCTTCTTCTCCTCATCCCCCTCCTCACTCTGCTCCTCCGTTGTATCCGTCACGTCGTCGTCGTCCTCCTCCTCATCATCATATTATTATTGATATTACTCCTCTTCTTCTTATAAGTATGAATATTCATCTTTTTCCTCCGCATCCTCCTCCTCCTCTTCCGTCTCCTCCTCCTCATCCTCATCCGCCTCCTCCTCCTCCACATCCTCCTGCTCCTCCTCCTCCTCCTCCTCCTCCTCATCATCATCATCATCAGCCTCAGCATCAGCATCAGCATCAGCATCAGCATCAGCATCAGCATCAGCATCAGCCTCAGCCTCAGCCTCAGCCTCAGCATCAGCATCAGCATCAGCATCAGCATCAGCATCAGCATCAGCATCAGCATAAGCATAAGCATAAGCATCATCATCCTCATCCTGATCCTCATCCTCATCCTCATCCTCATCCTCATCCTCATCCTCATCCTCATCCTCATCCTCATCCTCATCCTCATCCTCATCCTCATCATCATCATCATCATCATCATCATCATCATCATCATCATCATCATCATCACCCGCCTCCTCCTCCTCCGCACCCTCCCCCTTCTCCTCCTCCTCCTTCTCCTCCTCGTCCTCCTGCTCCTCCTCTTCGTCCACCTCCTCCTCTTCCTCTTCCTCCTCATTCCTCAGTCCTCAGTCTCGTCCTCCTCCTCCTCCTCCTCCTCACCGGTCGTCCTCATCCTTCCCTGCCCCTTCCTTCCTTCCCCCTCCTCCTCCTCCTGCTCCTCCTTCCCTCCTCCTCCTCCTCCTCCTCCTCCTCCTCCTCCTCCTCACCCTTCGTCCTCCTCATCCTTCTCCTCCCTGTCCTCCTCCACCTCCTCCCTTCCTCCTCTTACTCCTCCTCCTTTCTTCCCCCCTGTACATCTACACAATCTGAATACTACACTCCCCTCCCCCCCGGACATGGCCTGAGAGTATCCCCCCCGCACACCGCCGCGTCCTGTCTCCTGCACAATGGATCTGCGCGGGCTGACTTTTCATATGGTTGTTCGCAATTTGTAGTATTTCAGAAATGCCGTTCCCGCTGCTGCGTGGGCCTCATTTTCGGATCGGCGATGTGCTCCCGTCTTTCCGAATGGCGCTCCCGCCCCAGCTTGGGGCACGTGTCTGGATCCCACAGGTCCCGCAGGTTACACAAGTCTCGTCAGTCTCGCAGGCCCTGCAAATCCCACAGGTCGCACAAGCCTACCAATGTCACAAGTCGTTCCGCATGTCCCACGGGTACCACTGTTCTGACAGGTCCCAAAGGTCCCACAGGTGTCGCAAGTATCGCATGCCCTACGGGCCCCACAGGTCCGACAGGTCCCACGGGTCCCATAGGTGTCGCATATCTCACAGGTCCCGCAAGGGTTCCCCACGTCCCACATATCCCGCAGGTCACACCGATGCCACAGGTCCCACATGTCTCGCAGGTCTCACACGCCCCATAGTTCCCGCAGTTCCCACTGAGCACACAATCCCCACAGGACCCACAGGTGTCTCAGGTATCGCAGGCCCCACAGGCCACACAAGTCCCCAAGGTTGCACAGGCCCCACACATTTCCCTTTTCTACGATTGCGCACACCACGATTGTATCTTTTGTGAAGCCCAAAGTCGGTTTCGACACGCGGTCGCAGATATAGAAGCATCAGCACAATGGGAAGGGATGCGAGGGAATGATCGGATGTCAGATATGGCGCGAGCGCGCCTAGCTTGTCCCTCCCCGCCTCATCCTCCTCCCCATCCCCCTCCTACTTCTCGTGCCATACTGCGCCTGGAGGAGGGTGCAGCTGAGGATGAGGAGGTGGTGGAGGAGGATCGAGAGGGACGCACACACGCCCACGCGCGGGTGTGCGCACGCACAGCGCCTGGAGGCACAGCTGCAGCTCCACCGACCAGATCCTGACGAAGCGGTCCTTGGAGGCGCTCACGACGCGCGGGTGCGCCTGGCGAGCCCCGCCCGACAGAGGCAGGACAAACTTGAGGCGGGGGGGATTCTCCTCGCGGGCCGCAGGGGCGGAACGTAACAAAACAACATGCGGCCTTAGGCGACCCTGCTGCACGAGCGGCCTCCTCGCGTTGGCGGATCCTCTCCGCCAAGGCTGACGTCCCAGGTGCCGAGATCAGCCCCGAGCGAGAGGACTGTGAAAGGTCTGGGCCGAACTACGCTGCCTTGAGCAGCACGTGCAGCACGTACTTCGCCGAGGCACGAGCAGGGGATGATGATGATGATGATGATGATGATGATGATGATGATGATGATGATGATGATGCTGATGGTGATGCTGATGATGCTGATACTGATGATGGTGATGATGCTGATGGTGGTGAAGAAAAATATGATGATGCTGATGATGGCCATGATGATGCTGATGATGCTGATGCTGCTGATGCTGATGATGCTGATGATGATGATGATGATGATGGTGATGATGATGATGATGATGATGATAACGCGGATGCTGATGCTGATGTTGATGTTGATGTTGATGATGATGATGATGATGATGATGATGATGATGATGATGATGATGATGATGATGATGATGATGATGATGATGATGATGGTGGTGGTGGTGGTGATAATGATGATGGTGTTGCTGATGATGATGATGCTGAGGCTGATGATGAGGAGGAGGAGGCTCCAGCTTACTCCAGATTGTTCAATAAGCACTCCTTCATGCCACTCCGCCCGACAGCCCGATCTGGCACCCCTACGCATACCGAACCTGCCCCCTCAAGCGATTCACCCCCCACGCATCGCGAAGGACGGCGCATTCCTGCAGCCACACGCGATCCCGCCATGCTGGTCGGCCAACTCGGAGTAATGGTTCGAGATTCTTGGGTGTGTGTTCGCCCTGGCTGGGCCTCTGGGAGCGCTCTCGTTGCCCCGGCTGGGCTGCCCTCGAGATCCTGTTGAGAAGACACCCCAGGGGAAAGAAAAACGGCCAGAGGTTTTTTTCATGGAAGCGGGGGGAAACAGAAGGCGGAGGAGGGGAGGGCAAGAGGATGACGGCAGGTCTCTTACCTCGCCGGGAGGTGCCCCCGGAGAGCACCACCCGAGGGGTGCGAGCGTGGGCGGTGCCCTTGCGGGGCGCGACGGCGCGGCGATTTGCCCTGCTGCCGCCGCCGCTACCGCCGATGCCGCCGCCGCCGCTGCGGCCCGCCACCGCTGCCGCCGCTGTCGCGTCCTCCAGCCTTTGCCCTTGCCGTCTTCGCTTTCATCTCCTTCGACTCTCTCGCCGTCGAGCGAGCGCGCGAGCGATCGAAGGACGAGGAGGCGGAGGAGGAGGACACGCAAGGAGGAGGAGGAGGAGGAAGAGGAGGACGACGACGACGATGAGGAGATCGAGAGGGAGGAACAAGAGCAAGAGAAGGAGCTGAAGGAGGACGAGGAGGGGGCGGAGGACGAGGAGGACGTCGACGAGGAGCAGGCCGAGGGGAGGAACAGAAGAGCGACGATGGGGGAGAGGAGGGCGAGGAGGAGAGCAGAGGAGGCAGGAGGGCTTCGGGAGGCCCTCCGATGGAGGGCCGCGCGCGCGGCGCGCGGCGCCTGGGCCGCGCCGCCGCCGCCGAGCCCGTCGCCCTCCCAGAGCAGCAGGGCGGTGACCTGCGCGCCGCGTGCGCGGAGGAGCCGCGCAGCGCGGCGGGCTCGGGAGGCCCGAAGGTCGAGCATCGAGGGGTGGAGGTGACGAGCGTACAGGACGTAGGATTTCAGCAAAACAGGATTTCTAATCCATGACAAATTTAGGAATAAATTGATGCATGAACTCATCGTTGTTTTTAATACCAAATCCCTGCATTGTTGATACATGATCCGCGCGCGGAGCATGTATTGAAAACACGGCACTGTATAGTCACCCCGCATGCTAAGGATGCGCGGTCTGCGCACGGGCAGGATGCAAGGGCCTCGCACGTCCATGCCGAGGCTCTTCGAGCGGGGCTCTTCGGAAGTGGTTGCGGATGGACCGAAGGGGACTCAAGAGGCAAGGAGGCAAGGCTACCCTTGGGAAGTCGACCATCCTTACTACGCGGGTTGACTGTAGAGAGCATCGAGGATGGGGGTGGGGGTGTAGGATCGAGGATAGAGGACGCATGGGGCGGTGGCGGAGGCGGATGAGGATGAACGAGGACGGAGGGTCGAGCATCCAGGGCCCGCGGGGGAGGAGGAGGAGGAGGAGGAGGAGGAGGAGGAGGAGGAGGAGGAGGAGGAGGAGGAGGAGGAGGAGGAGGAGGAGGAGGAGGAGGAGGAGGAGGAGGAGGACGGAGGGTCGAGCATCCAGGGTCGCGGTGGTGGAGGCGGAGGGGAACGAAGGCACGGCTGTGGAGCAGCGAGGGCCGAGGATGGCGGAGACGGGGGCCCTGGAGGCCGAGGGGGCGGGTCGCGGAGGGGGGACCGAGGCTTCCGGGGGCGCCCCTGGCCCTCTCCCAGCTCCTCCCTGGCGGCCTCCCTGGAGGCCGAACGCGAAGACCCTCCTGGAGATCCACGGGATGGCCGGCACGCGTCCTGCCCAGAGATCCGACGTCGTGATTTTTTCCATGCGCGGTCCCCAGAAGTCTCGACCCATTCCCCGGGACCGGTTTCTCACCCTGAGTCGTTTTGTTTACGGTCCCGAGGCCCGGCGAGGGCAGCCAGGGGCCGAACTTTGTGAAAAAAACCTCCGTCTTGATTGTTTCGATACGTTGGATCTCTGGGTCGGCTTTCCATGTCCCTATAGGCCGGGTAGGCAGTCAGGGCCGTAATCTCCTCGGCCCGCGAACCGCAGCACGCTTACGCCACGTCGGAGGCCCGCGGCCCCGCAGGCCCCACCGGCCCCCCCCCCTCGGGGGCCGCGGCGAGGGCCCGCGGGGGAGGAGGAGGAGGAGGAGGAGGAGGAGGAGGAGGAGGAGGAGGAGGAGGAGGAGGAGGAGGGAGGGAGGAGGAGGAGGAGGAGGAGGAGGAGGTAGGGAGGAGGAGGAGGAGGAGGAGGAGGAGGAGGAGGAGGAGGAGGAGGAGGAGGAGGAGGAGGAGGAGGAGGAGGAGGAGGGGAGGGGGGAGGGTGGGACCCTCGGCCCTCGAGGCCCGGCCTCGGCCGGCGCGCGCGCTGGCGGCTCCTCGGCGAGGCGGCGCCGCAGGGCCGCCCCGCGGGCACCCCACGGGAGAGGCCGCGCCGCCGGCCCTATGGCCGGGCACTCGCCTCCTCCCCGGGGCCCCCGCTGGCCCTCGCCGCGGCCCCCCCGGGGGGGGGGCCGGTGCCCTGACCTTCCAGAGAGCTATTTTTTAGCACCGGAGGCCTAAAAGCCTGAACAGCTGAGAGAAACAGCCTAAAACCAAGACGTAGAATAGCTCTGGGATTGGTTTTTCAGTTGGGTGTTATTTTTTTTAGCCCTCCTGGAAGGTCAGGGGGGGGGGCCTGCGGGGCCGCGGGCCTCCGACGTGCCGTGAGCGTGCTGCGGTGCGCGGCCCGAGGAGATTCCGGTCCTGACCGCCTACCAGGCCTAATGCGGGATGACGATTATTTTAAAATGGGAGAGAACGATTAAAAAAACATGGTGTTCTGCTATTTCTGCACAACTCTCTGACTGGAGGAGAACGGTTTAAAACATAGTTTTCCAGCCCGCGGCTGGGTTTTTCTAGTCGTCATCCCGGGCGCCGCCGCGTGAACACGACCCCCGGTCATTTATTAATCGTCATCCTCCATTGGGGACATGGAAAGCCGACACCAACACCGCCAGGGAGCACCAGCGGGAGGAGCCAGGGAGGGGTCCCCCTGGTGGCGCAGTCCCCCCTCTCGCTCGAGGCATCCCCCATCCCCAGCTCGGGGATGCATCGTGGACCTCTTCGCTAGAGGTGGCCCCCTGATGGTGTAGGGGTCGCTCCTCCCTCCCCCAGCCGGACCACTCCGAACCAAGCCGAAATCCCAACCGTCGGGTCGGGGGGCGTGGAGGTTCCATCTGTGTTTTCGTCAGTGTTCCGGGCGGAAGGCAGCTTAGGGCCTTTGGCCTGGGTTGGGGTGGCCGGTGGGCAGCGAGATCCCTTCCCGAGGCACCGTCGATGTCTTTTTCCACCGCGGCCCGGGCCGCTGCTCCACGCCCGCACGGGGGCCGCGAAGCGGCCCGCTGGAGGCTGGCAGCGCGGACAAGACTGGCCGCCGCACCCTTCTTGGTATTCTGGGTCGCCCTCCTCCTCCTCCTCCTCCGCCTCCTCCTCCTCCTCCTCCACCCCCCTCCTCCTCTTCCCCCCCCCTCCTTCTCCCACTCCCCCTTCCCCTCCCCCTCCTCCTCCTCCTCCTCCTCCTCCTCCTCCTCCTCCTCCTGCTCCTGCTCCTGCTCCTGCTCCAGTCCGGGTGCCTCGAAGAAGTGGTTCCCCGACGGGGCCCCCAAAGCTCAGGCTACGAGCGGGCCACCCCTCACTGACGCCCTCACGCATGCCGCTCTCCACAATCGGCCTCATCGAGGCCCCGGGCGGTGCCCAGACTCAGTCAGGCTGGCGGAGTTGGGCCACCCCTCGCAGATACTGCGCTCCATGATCGGAGAAATCAGACAAACCCCCAAGAGAGAGAGAGAGAGAGAGCCCAACCAGAGCTGCATTATCCAAGTGTGGGTGGAGACGGCAATATGTCCAAACTGAGTAGAACAGCGTTGCCTGTGTAGTGTGCTGTTGATGGGGCGGA
The DNA here is from genome assembly GCA_963575745.1 of Prorocentrum cordatum. NCBI lineage: Eukaryota > Dinophyceae > Prorocentrales > Prorocentraceae > Prorocentrum > Prorocentrum cordatum. Next base: position 21,783 of record CAUYUJ010005961.1, read on the forward strand.
CTGACGGACGGACGGACGCTTACATATGCGCCGGAGCGCAGTCCCTCTAGGAACGGAACGGTGCCGCCGTGGCACCGAGCATTTAACTTGGAGAATTGCTAGCAGTGCTGCGCGAGCGTAGTGCAAGAAGGGCGGGGGAGAAGCACCACAGTGGGCAGCATGTGGAGAGCAGACACGAGACACGAGACGCAAGTCAATGGCCACTCAGGACAGGGACCACTTTTGCATGAACTCCCACACATCGTCTTCCAGAAACCCGTTCTTCTTGTCATACGGGCGTCTGGCCATCAGCCCGACACACTGCAGACAAGCATGATAATCATTGCAGATTGTGTTGCCGACGCTGCAAATAATCCCTGAAAACGCTCCCGCGTTTGCCACAGAGGCCCCTTTGAAGCCCCAGGAAGCCCCCAAAAGGCCCTCGAGGTAGCCCCCAGACGCCACACGAGACGACGCAGGGTGCCGGAGACTCGGGCCGGAGGCTGCGCGGCGGAGGTCGCGGCGGGCCGCGACAACTCCGAGAGAAGCCCGGCCGTCGTCGTCGTCGTCGTCGTCGTCGTCGTCGTCGTCGTCGTCGTCGTCGTCGTCGTAGTCGTCGTAGTCGTAGTCGTCGTCGTCGTCGACGTCGTCGTCGTCGTCGTCGTCGTCCTCGTCGTCGTCGTCGTCGTCGTCGGCGTCGTCGTCGTCCTCGTCGTCGTCGTCGACGTCGACGCAAAACGAGGGAGAAGGGGGATGAGGAGGGAGGAGGGAGCACGAGGAGGAGGAGAGAGCAGCAGGAAGGAGTTGAGTCCTCCTCCTCATCCTCCTCCTCCTCCTCCACCTCCTCCTCATTTCCCCTCCGAGACATGAAGGCCAAACGCGACACCCGATTCGGTGAGAGGCCAAATTCGGCGGCCCAACGGGCCAGAGGCGTGCGAAGATCTCCGGTAACTGACCCCAAGATGGTCCAAGAAAGCCCCGAGTCGCCGACCGATCGGACCAAACCGCTCAAAATGGCCTCCAGACGCCCGCAGACGCCTGCAAGACGCCCGAAGATGCCTCCAAGAAGCGTCTCAAGAGAGCCCCAGGAAGCAAAAATGGTCGAGTTATTTTTGTTTTTTTGGAAGATTTGAGCGTTCCCACCTGTTCAGCTCCCCGACGCTCCACGACGGCCCAAGAAGCCTCCAATATCGCCCCCAGGAAGCCCAAGAGACCTCCAAGACGGCCCAAGAGGCCTCCGACACGGCCCAAGATGGCACCAGGACAGCCCAAAGAAGAGGCCCAAAGTGGGAACCGGAACGGACATACCGAGCCCTCGGCCCCAAGCGGCGCCCAGAAGCCCCAGGATGCTCCCAAATGCTCCTAAAGGAACTCCAAGAACCCCCAAAGAGGCTCCAAAAGAAACCCAAGAGTCCCCCAAGAAACCCCCAACGAGGACCCCAATGAGCGAAGCGTTTTAATAATCCTTGACAACGCTCCTGCGTTTGCCACGCACTTACCGCACATATCACAAGAACCCTCTTTCCCAGATTGGATTCTCCAGCACTGGTTCAATGTATACATCCTGTGGTAACCTCGCGGAGATATGCTGGACAGATTATAGGTTCTGCTCCTTCGCATGCTCTCGTGACCTTCCCTTTCCATCGACTCGTACTCGTAAGTTGCTCGTCGTGCCATGTATCCTCAAACATGTTGCTGGAAGTGTGTAGCCGCGGACACCTGCGTTTCCTGCATAATTTGCGCAGCCGCCACGTCCACATAATCTTTACCGAAGCTTGTGGCCTCCAACACCTGTTCAGGAATCGGCTCCTACACACCAGAAACAAATTGAAAACTATCTGCGTCTGCATCACTAGCAGGACTGACACCAGAGTACGGGTTCACCTGCCAACCATGCGAATTCTGGATCATATGAAATTTCAGATCCAGCTGCTGGACGTGTGTTTGGTGCACGCGCGCATTAACTTGCCAGCAATTTTCCTCAGAAGTAACTCCTCCCTGTCGCACCCCGAAATCGGTCGCGAAAGGGCGGGCCGGGCGTTTCGCCTGAGACTTCCTCATCATTTATGACCCTGACGCTTGAACATTGGCAACAGTTTCGCAGATGGAGGGCGGGTCGCTTCCAAAATGTGGCTCTCGCATTGGCGCCGCGCACATTCGTTCTCAACATTTCCAAGAGCTTCACGGATTGAGGGCGGTTGATGTTCAAAATGTGGCTTTCGCCCTAGCACCGCGCACATTCGCTTGAAACACTGGCAAGGGTTTCACGGATTCCCATGGTCAACGCACAAGTAATTGCGTTCTGGAATGATTCAGGAGTGCGAAGGCGCACAGGTACGTCGATTCGCGGTGTTGAAGTCCCAGGAACGGCGTTCTGGCACGATGCAGGATCGTGAAGACGCAACAGTCAAGTTGATCCGTGGCGTTGGAGTCCCAAGAATGGTGTTTTGGCACGCTTCAGGGTCTTCAACTGGTTGTGTCCCAACGAGGCAGTTCCCTCATGAAGAGGGCGCTTGGAGGGAGGGGTTATGGCACCATCGTTGATGAGTCTTGGCTTTCAACTGGACCTCCTCCTCCTCCCGAGCCTCCTCGGCTCGAGCCCAGGCCCCCGTGCCTTTTCAGCGGCCGCTCGTCTCGAGGCTCAGCCGCTGTACCACCACATGTGCGGCCTGAGCGCGCCGCCATATCGACGACGTGCAGAGCTCGGTTCAAAGCGGCCTGTGCTGGACTGAAGGAGCTGCTTGATTGGATCTCGGACCTCGACCGCCACGATGCCGACGTCATCTGTGTTGGCGGTTCTACTGCCGCCGCCATCCTTGGTGGGAGCGGATTCGGTTCTGCTCGAGGTGGACAGGGGGGTTCGCCGTATCCCTTGTCCGCCGACGGCTTTGCAAGCTACGCCCCAGGCAACTGGGCCTGGCAAGAAGGCAGAACGTCTGCACCAGCCGCCGCCGTCGTTTGCCTGGCTGCCAGTCAGGCTCCCGTGAAGGACGAGTACGAGATCCACAGCCAGCCCGAGAAAAAAGCAGTACCACGAGCAGGTGAAGAAACTGGACGTATGGGTCCGGTCAAGTCGAACAGAAAGAAACACAAGCAGCAGCACAAGCAGTACAAGCCCAGTAAGGAGTAGGAGAAGGAGTCCATGGAACCGACGGTGATGAGGATGGAAGTACCACCCCAGCCGCCTCTGCCAGGGATCTGGGACTCCCCCCCCGCCTCCGCCGCCGCCGCCGCCAAGCGGAGGTGCGAGCGCCGAGCACTGCGCTAAGCAGCCCGCGGAGGAGTACCTCATCGGGGATTCCTCCTCCCTCCGAGAGCGCTGGCACACCGCTGAAGACGCAGCGCGAGAAGATCGAGACCAAGAAGAAGGCCAACAGCAAGGAGAAGGAACGGGCTCCTTGTGGGCCTGAGTCGGATACAACTGCCAGTGTGAATACGGAGGATGGGGTGGGTCGGCTCTCCTGGCCTGCGGCTTGCCTTTTGGCCGAGGAGGCGGAGGTCGAGGTAAGCGTCGTCGGAAGGGAGGCCCGAGCGCTGGAGCTGTTGTTGCTGCTGGTAGCGCCGCGGAGCTCCCGAGCTACAGCGCGGCTGATTTCGGGTAGGTGAACGAGGACCTGAAGCAGAAGCTCGCGGATGGAGCGCCGACCGTCGGCGCCGACCTCCTGAATGTGTGTGCTGTGCTGGCTTACCGCGCCATCATCCTGCAGCCATCGTGCCACCAGGAGTGGCGCACAATCAAGGACGAACGGGCTCTTCTGGCCAGGGCGCGCCTCGGCTGCACATGGGCCCCCCGACCGACATCCCAAGAACGGCCCGACAAACAGAGCCCCTCCCGAGCCCAACACGGTCCTTCTTTCAGCGCCTCGACTGTATACTCGGGTTTCGACGGCATCGCGGACCTGGCTTCGCTCGGCGTGTTTGGCGACTTGGCGGAGCCGGGCTCAGCATCCTTGTCGCAAGGGGCCCGTGCCCCCCCCCCGCCCTCAGGGTGAGGACGAAGACGATGGTAGCGACAACGGCGGCGACGACGGCGATGACAACAGCGACGGCGACGGCGACGGCGAGGACGACGACGAAGACGACGCCGACGACGACGAGAACGACGACGACGACGACGACGACGACGACGGCGGCGGCGGTGGCGGCAGCAGCGACGACGACGACGGCGGTTGCAGCGTTGGAGCGCAGACCTGGTCGACGTGGCCCCTTAGCCGCGCGAGGCCGCTCTCCGCCACAATGTCCCACACCACGATGTCGGTGTCCTGCGGGCGACGGTTCCCGTTATTTATTTGATTGATGTGAACGTCGTTCAACCCCCAGGCATGTGCGGTTCCCTTCTCTGTCGTTCCTGCCTGTTGCCTTTGTATATCTTTCTCTCTGTCTACCTCCCGATAACTCGATGGGGGTTCAGGCCTTTACGTCGTTGGCCCGAAGCTGGGCACTTTCGAAGCCCACCCCGGAAACCCACAATATTCCGGACGCTCGAGCAAGCAATTGTGGGCCGCGCGACGTCGCGCCAGGGAGGCCTGGCTGCTGGGCGGAGGGCGTGCAGCCCTCGCAACCCGCCGCTGTGGGGCAGATGCCTGCCCTCATCGTGCCATCGTGAACCCAAAGGAACTGAGCCAAAAATGGGACGGATGATGATGAACATGTGAATGATGCTGATGATGCTGATGATGATGGTGATAATGATGATGCCGATCATGATGATGATGGTGGAGGAAGTGCTGGTGATGATGGAGCTGGAGATGAAGATGGTGATGCATATGGTGCTGATGACGATGCTGGTGATGACGATGCTATGTATGTATGTACGTGCGTGTATGTATATATATATATATATACATTAAAGACGCTCCTCGGGAAGTCTTGGCCCTGACCACAACTAGGGAGATAAGAACGACTGGGGAAACTCACAAACTGAAAGGTGTGTACATGAACGCCATGCTACAATTATACTCATGCGGTGTAGCTAAAGCTCGGGAGTCTGGCCGATCAAATTCCAGGGTTGGTGGAGGTGAGAACAACGAGAGAAGAAACAATCCCACCTCCACGGGCGCAACTTTCTCGCGCGGCCTTGCCGTCCACGGCCGAGAGCTTGCTTTTGACGCCGCAGGAACCTGGCGCCCCGAAAATGGAGGAGGGGGGAGGGGCAACGCGGGCGGGGTCTCTCACACGCAGAAGTTCGATATGGCCAGCCCAACGGTACTGCATCTGGACCAGGTGTTTGTCCCAATCGAGAACCCCCTGCCTTTTTCTGGTGGCGCTTATCTTCCCGTATGTACGGACCGCGATCCTTATCCCAGGGCTCGCGACTGCTTGTTAAGGAAACCGAAGACTCTTCTGCGCCTCGTGTCCTGGAGGCTAGCGAACTGGTCATTCTCTCAGGTTGAACTCTTTGGCGCCCCCCAACAAATGCTACTTCGAACTACGCTGTCGCACAAAAGGGGCCGCTTCTCGAGCGGCGCGTGGTGCTGGCAGAACACGGAGCGCCATTGGAACCATGTGTTCCACGCCTGAGAGATCCTATAGCCCATCGCCGTTGCATCACGTCCGTCATGATGTGTATACATATATATGTATACACACACTCGCTGCTAACACCATAATCCCCTCGTTCCTCGGAATCCTCGTGATGTCCTGGCACTGGATTCTAAGCGTCTCTTTCCAACGCGCCGCTTCGGGACAGTCTTCACTAGACCACGGGCGCTCGCTAAGGTCCACCTCGCATCTACCTTCGCGCAGGATCTCCATCCTGTTTTCAATAATGAGTTTCGTAACCCGACATGTTAGGCCCAGGATCCAGAAGATGCCCGCAAAACACAGCATAGGGATAAACAAGTCCTCGCTACGATCCGTGGATACTTGGCAGCAGAATCCCCAACAGTACTTCTCGCATCTCCCCGTGAACTGGTCAATCAGGACGTCGAGCCCAGGGCTGAACATGCACGGCGCCGCAGGGCCCCCCTGCGCCGGCGAGCGGGCCCTGCCCGCGGGCGTTGAGCTCGTCAGGTCGTTCAGAGAGACGGTCGCCGTTATCTTGCTGATCTCTCTAAGCCAGCCCGCCAACGGTATTTGAGGCATCCCGCGCTTAAGACCTGCCTGCGCCACTCCTCCCCGATCCGCATAACCGCAGGCCTGAAGTGCATCCCCAGCGAAGGTGAAGAGAGTTTTCTCAGGGCCCCACTCGTTGCATGTTTTGAACAGCGGTTTGAAGATGAAGATTACGTCTTCCGCCTGGAAACCCGTGCGAAACGCAAACTGGTTTTCGGGGTGTTGACGCTGTTCGGGGCTAATTAGAAGGAGGAGGGCGTGACTGTGCAATGTGTAAGGCACCGCCAGCAGCGCGACGGGGCGGAAGTCCGCGATGCCCACCACCCCCCGACTTGGCAACGCTGGCCTTCGCGAGCAAGTTGATCACGCGGGCCCCCCAGACATCGCCATCCTTCTCCCCGTGGGGGTTCAGCGGGCGGTGCTTAAAAAGATCAGCTACACGCGCGTTCGCCTCCTCGGACAACTGCGCAATCATCTCCACCGCCACCCCACCTTGTCTAGCACCTTGCTCACCCATGCTCATTGTGAATAACGCGCCCTGCGCCCGCGTGCGATCTGGCGTTCTCAAGGCTTCCAAAGCAGCTGGGCCCCAGTGGCGATGCAGCCGCGGCGGGCCCGTCCTCGTCGATCGGGATTGCGAGGGTTCAGCTGATGAGGGGGCTGAGGGGGTAGGGTTGCCGAAAAGCTCCGAGCTGAAATCCGCTAATTTCTTAGATGTTCGTCGAATCGCCGCCGCCATGAGGATATCGTCGCCTTGGAGCCGCGGGGTCGGGCTCTGGGGCGCCCCGTTAATCGCGTCGTCTTGAGGGCCTCGTTTCGCTTCGCCGTGGGCCGAATCCTGGAGATCTGATTTCTGGTGCGAGAATATCCTCTTGCTAGGTGACTGCGCAGGCGGCCTCCCGCCTCCATGCGCAACGGCCGCTGCGAACCGCGGGCGCGAGCCATGGGCGGGCCGTTCGGCTGAGCTGCCCCCGAAGAGCGCATTGGACAGCCTCGCCCGCGCCAAAAAGCAACGCTGGCGACCGCATTCGCGAACGGCCCCAAGGAAGGCGAAGTCTTTCCGCCTGCGCCCGCGCATGGCAGTGGCGAGGGAGTGGTCGTCTCCGCGAGGCCCCCGATGAGGAACTGCGGACAGCGGGTGTCCAATCTCTTCTGCCGGCGTTGCATCTGCTCGCGGGTCGGCAAGCTGAACTGCTGAGCTCCTCCCGGCAATCGAAAATCATCCTCTGGATGCCAGTCGACCTGCGTAGGTCGTGCCCACTCGGGCACTTCCGGTGCTATGCGGGCTCCCTGTTAGGCGAGATAATCGGCAAAAAGTGCGCCCGACGTTTTCGGCCTGGTGCGATCGATTCCAGACGAGGTTTACCCGGTTGCATTTACGAGCTCGTTGAAGCAAATTTAGACAAGCCAGCGGGACGTCCCTCTTCGGTCGCATCGCGCTTTCAGCTTCAGCTGCTACGACCGCGCACTTCGCATCGGCGTGGATCGTGAAAGTGTTTCCGAGCGGGGCCGGGGAGACCTCCAACGTTTTCGACGCCTGGAGGCGCCGAGAGAGCTAGCTGGCGTTGGCCCTGCTGCAAGAGCCAGAAACTAAATTCAATCAGCGCCGCGATCTCGGCCGCGCCGCGAGTCCGACGCGCCGATCCGAGGACTCCGCGCGCCGCGGGTCGTCCGCGACGCGCCCGCAAGCGAAGGGCAATGCCTGAGACCTGGCAGCTGGAACATCGCATGCCTGAGGGAGGACGGCACAATCCCGACCAACTTTCGATTCAAATCGCGCTGGCAAGGTCGCCCCTCGGCAAAACTTCCGCCTGGCCAGATGCGCCGGGCCCATGGGTCCGGAGCAGGCTCGAATTCTTGCCACTTGTCTTGTAAAAAGTGGGACCTCCAGTTGATCGCTTCTCCCGCCTATTGAAGAGCGCGCAGCGCGAATCGACCGAGGCGGCGGGCTCGTCTTGAAATTCTGCAGCGCGTCGCAGCTGGGCCTGCGATCAGAGCTGGCGGCGATGCTTCGCAGTCAGTCCGACGATCTAGCCCTGGAACCCCCGCGCAATCGATCTGCTCAGGTGTAGAACCCACTTTATCAGTGCGCGGGGGGCCGAACGGTCATGCATTGTCCCTGAAAGCGTGGCGGGAATTCTGATTGTTGCGTTGTTGTCGCCGCTGTTGTTGTCCTTGTTTGTTGTCGTCGTTCCACCCGCGACTCGCCCGCGACCCGCCCCGCGACCCACCCCGCGACCCACCCCGGACCCACCCCGCGACCCACCCCGCGACCCACCCGCGACCCTACCCGCGACCCACCCGCGACCCACCCCGCGACCCACCTGCGACCCACCCGCGACCCACCCGCGACCCGCCCCGCGACCCACCCGCGACCCATCCGCGACCCAACCCGCGACCCAACCCCGCGACCCACCCGCGACCCACAGCACTGCCCTTTTCGATTCATTCCTTGTGTGCGTTTACTAAACGGCTTCGCTTGTCGGGGCGATTATTATGGAGCGGCTATTCTGCCCTCTACACCCGCGACCCAATAGCGAACCACCCGCGACCAATCTGCGACCCACTCGCGACCTACCCTCACTATTTTAACGAAAAAATCGGCGCCTGCGGCGGGCTCGTTGTACAATTTGTGAAACTTTGGAGGCTGCGGCGGGCTTCTCCAGAGTCTCGCAGACTGCCGACGCCCCCACCCCCCCCCTCACTCTTATCCGCATTTGCCGGGTGCTACGTAATCATGATGGCACCTCCAACAGTCGGAGGGGAAAGGGTCCGTAGCGTTGAGGAGGGAGGGGTCGTTGGTCTCAACGAAGTCCAGGAAGCGCGGGGCGACGAGGTCACGACGGGAGGTAGTTGACGGCCAACCCAGGGTGGTGATTGCCTGTTTCCGACCGCGGCTTGGGCACCCACCCCACTGACTGAATTGTCACACTTGCTTTCATCGATTCGTGCGTGCGTGCCATCAGTATTCGAAGTGGAATCAGCTATGCTGCAGTAGGCAGGAGGTGCGCACAGACGAGGAGAAAACTCTCTGAGCCCAATTGAGCCCCACGGTTATGGCTTCTCCGCTCTGTCTGAAAGACGCGCCGACATCATCCGCAAACGTTCGATGCGTTATGATAGCTGTCATTCGACGCCCCTTATGGGAGCTCGAGACGAAAGGGATATGGCCGCCGCCCATGGTGCCGATCTGGAAGTGTTATGGGCATGCCGCCCCACGAAGTAAAACGTGTTTTTTGTTTTTAGGAAAAAATCCCAAGACTCTTCTCCCTCCAGTTCTGCGCAACGAGAAACGCATTAATGCTTGATGCTGCGCGCGTTCCGCCAAATCACCCGCAATTAAGCACCGCCCTCGAGGCGCCTGCGGCCCCGCACTTCCGTGCGCGCCGAAGTTGGCGTCGCGCAAGTGCTAAGCGAAGCGGACGCTGGGCTGGCGCGCATGCGCCTGCGAGGGCACCCCGAACAGCCCCCTGGAAAGGATTCACCTTGCGCAACCGACTGATCATGCCATCGGGCGAACGGAAGCGGCTGATCCCAACGTCCCAGTCGCGCGGCAGTGTCGGGGGCAAATCGTCGCGGGTCGGGCTCTCGGCGAGCATCTGTGTCTCTTTACGGTGTTTGATGATGATGTTCCGTGCCACCGACGCCCTCCTGCCCATCTGCCTCTCGCCCCCCGCACCGCCGATCCGGCGCGACAGCGGCCAGCCCCGGCAGAAGAACAAAAATGAACCTTGAACGCCTCCAAGAAAGCCAACGCGTTGGAAGATGACCGGAACTTCCTTTTGCCGGCGGAAGCGAACGGGCCGGGGGCGTAGAGGTCCTCCACGAGATCGGGCCCCGCCCAGCTCGGGAAGTTCGCCTGCGCCGCCGCGATGCCCCTCTGAGCAAACATGGCCCTGGCCTTCTCGGCGTTCGTTGGGAAGCCGCCCGCGACGATGGCCCGGCGGCGGGTCTTCGGCACGCAGTCCGCGCCTCGACTGCAACGATTGCCTGGGTGACTGCCTCCTGGTGAACGCGCGCCGCCAACGTCGCGCGCCGCGCGCCGTCGATGCATCTGATCCGACTCGGCCCCTCTCCAATCGCAAAATCCTCGACGCCGGGCCCTGCGCAGTTCGATCTGTCTTGTCCAGCCTGGCGGCGATGTTATCCATGCGAGCCCCCATCGAATCAACTTTCAAGTCCACGTTAATTTGCTTTTGTGGCTACGTGCATTTGCGTCCTTACGAAGTTCCGAGAACTCCGGGTTCAGCGCGAAGTTGGCGGCTGCGACCATGGCGCTTGCTTCAGGCCCCAGTTGTTGCAACGAGGGCGGCTGCTGCCGGGGCGGAGGGCTTGCGCCGCCCCCGCGCCCTCGCCCTCCCACCATTTTCAAAGTCAGATTCTTCGTCCGCCAGCACGAGCCGACTTCCGCCGAGGCCGGTCTGTCGATGTCCGCGGGCCGCCCGAGGTCCCCAGGGCGGCCGCAGCCGCGGGGGCAGAAGCAGAACCTGGCAACGTGAGTCGCAAAGTGTGAGTGAAGGTGGAAGGGCGACAATCGGGGCCGGCGGCGAAACTGGCCCAAAAACTGCAGCCTAAGGCTGAGAAGGCACGGCGCCGCAGGGCCTCCCTGCACTAGCGAACGGACCCTGCCCGCGGGCGTTGGGCTCGTCAGGTCGCCCAGCGAGACGGTCGCCGACATCTCGCATATCCCTCTCAGCCAAGCGCCAACATAATTGCGCACATCCCGCGTTTTCTACCTGCCTGCGCCATTCCTCACCGATCCGTGCAATAGCAAGGCTTACATGTATCCCCAGCGGAGGTGAATCCAGGCTTTTACGGCTTTTACGGGACACACTCGTTGCATTGTTCGAGCAACTGTTTGAGGATGGAGATTGCTTCCTCCGCATGGAAGTCCTCACGAAACGCAAACTGATAGTTGGAGCGTTGACTGTGTTCGGGGCTAAGTGGAAGGAGAAGGGCGTGACTGTGAAATTTGTAGAGCACTGGCAGCAGCGCGACGTGGCGCAAGTCCGCGATGCCCACCGACTCGGCAAAGCCTGCTTTCGTGTGAAAGTTGATCGCGCGGGCCCCCCAGACGTCATCATCGTTCTCCCCGCGGGAGTTCAGCAGGCGGCGCGTAAACATGTCAGCTACACTCTCGCACGCCTGCTCGGGCGACCGTGCGAGCATCTCCACCGCCGCCCCACCCTGTTCAGAACCTTGCTTACCCATCGTCATTTTGAACAACGCGCCCTGCACCCACGCGCGATCTAGCGTTCTGAAGGCCCCCAGAGCAGCAGGACCCCAGTGGCGACGCAGCCACGGCGGGCCCGTCGCCGCCATTCGGGATTTCGATTGCTCAGCTGATGAGGAGGCTAAAGGGGCATGTTCGCCGCAAAGCTCCGAACTGAAATCCGTCAATATCTTTGATTTCTGTCGAGTCGTCGTGGCCGTCAGGATGTCGTCGCCATGGGGCTTTGTGGCGTCCTGGGAATCGTTTCGTCTTGAGGGCCTCGTTCAGTTTCGCCGCGGAGCGCATCTTGGAGATCTGCATGCTGGCGCGATAAAAATATTTTGCCGCCCCCCCGCCACGCGCGCAGCTGTCGCCTCGAATCGCGAGCGCGAGCCGCGGGCGGGTCGTCTGGCTGGGCTGCCCCCGAAGAGCGCCGCGGACACCCTCGCCCACGCCCGGGGGCCGCGCCGGCGACCGGCGAGGTTTTGCCCGCCCGCGCCCGCGCGCGGCAGCGGCGAGGGAATGGTCGACTCCGCGAGGTCCCCGACGAGGGACGACGGCCAGCTGGTCTCCAGTGTGTTTTGCCAGCATTGCACCTGTTCGCGGGTCGGCAAGCTGCGCTGCTGAGCTCCCCCCCCAACAATCCCAGAACATCGCCTTTAAACCAATCGACCTGGATATGTCGCGTCCACATGGGTACTCCCTGTGCTAGGCGGGCCCCCGGCGTGGCAAGAGTCGGCGAAATCGTGCCCGGCGTTTTCAGCCTGGCGCGATCGATCCCAGACGAGGTTCACGCGGTTGCGTTCGCGGACTCGTCGAAACAAATGCCGGGCGAGATGGGCGAGGGAAATGTTTTCCATCGGTCGCATCGCGCCTCCGGCCGCCGCTGCCGCGCGCTTCGCATCGGCGCGGACCGCGAGCGCGCCTCCGATCGGTATCGGGAACTTCTCAGATCTCCAACGTTTTCAAGTACATGGAAGCGCCGAGAGAGCTAGCCAGCGTTAGCCCCGCCGCAAGAGCCAGAAACTAAATTCAATCACCGCCGTGATCTTGGCCGTGCGATTAGTCCGTCGCGCTGCCCCGAGGGCCGCCGCGCGCCGCGGGTCGTCCGCGATGCGCTCGCAAGCGAAGAGCAATGCCTGAGACCTGGCAGCTGGAGCGTCGCATCCCCGAGGACATGCGGCAAAACCCCAACCAATGTTTGATTCAACTCGCCCTGGCACGCGTCGCCCCTTGGAGGAGCCTCTGTCCGTTCAGACGCGCCCGGCCCCCGGGCCCAGAGAAGGTTCAAATTCTCGCCCAGGAAAAAGTGCGAGCCTCAGTTCATTGCGCACCTTATGCGGGAGCTCGACGCCCTGCATTCTCCAGCCCAAAGAGGAGCGCGCGGAACGAATGGACCTAGGCGGCGGGCTCGCCTTGAAACCCTGCAGCGCGACGCAGACGGGCCTGCGACGAGACTCTGTCGCCGTCGAAGCTGGCGGCGACATTTCAAACGCAATCTGGCCAAGGCCCAGGGAAATTCCGACGCATTCTATCCGCTGAAATGAAGAACCGACCTCGCGATCGCGACGACACGTCCACTAGTCGGAGGGGGAAGGGCCCATAGCGTTGAGGAAGGAGAGGCCGCGGGTCTCGCCGACGCCGAGGGCGCGCGGAGCGACGAGGCCGCGACGGCAGGTGGCGCGAGGGCCAACCCAGGGTCCCAATTGCCCGTTGCCGGCCGCGGCGTGGGCACCCACCCCAATCACTAAATAGTCTCACTTGCTTCCATCTGTTCGCGCACGTATGCCATCAATGCTCGCATTGGATCCAGCCGCGCCGCGGCGGGGCGGGAGGTGCGCGCAGACGAGGGGGATGTTTTGATAACCCATTTGAGCCCCGCGGACATGGCCCCTCCTCTGTCTGAAGGACGCGCCGACATCGCGCGCAAACGTTCGATGCCCCATGCTGGCTGTCCTTCTACGCCCCTCGTGGGAGCTCGAGACGAAAGGGGCGCGGCCGCCGTCCACGGCGCCAATCTGGAAGTGTTCTGAGCACGCCGCCCCCCGAAGCAAAAGAACATCCCAATGCTCCTCCCTCTCCAGCGCTGCGCAAAAAGAGTCGAATTCATGCTCGATGCTACGCGCGTTGCACGAGACCGCCCGCAATGTTGAACATCGCCGTCGGGGTTCTGTTGGCCCCGCAATTCAGCGCGCGCCAAAGTTGATATCCTGCAAGTGCTCAGCGAAGCGGATGTTGAGCTGGGACGTCTGTGCCTGCGAAGAAATCTCGAACTGACCATGCCATCGCGCGAACGGAAGCTGATAATCCCAGCGTCCCAGTCGCACGGCAGGTGTCTGGAGAAAATCGTCACGGGTCGGGTTGTCGGCGAGAATATGTATCTCCTTCAGGTGTTTGGTGATGGTGTTCCGTGCCGCCGACGTCCTTTTGCTCGTCTGCCTCTCGCCCTCAATGCTATCGACCTGGCGAAGCAACGACCGAAACGGGCAACTGAACTCATGATCCCTGGGTGCCCTCAAGAAAGTCCACATGTTGGATGACTGGAACTTCCTTTTGCCGGCGGAAGCGAACGGGCCGGGGGCGTAGAGGTCCTCCACGAGATCGGGCCCCGCCCAGCTCGGGAAGTTTGCCTGCGCCGCCGCGATGCCCCTCAGAGCAAACATGGCCCTGGCCTTCTCGGCGTTCGTTGGGAAACCGCCCGCGACGATGGCCCGGCGGCGGGTCTTCGGCACGCAGCCCGCACTTCGACTGTAGAGATTGCCTGGGTGGCTGTCTCCTGCTGACCGTGTACCGCCAACGTCGCGCGCCGAGGACGCCAAGTCCTGAGCCGTTTGATCCGTTTCGTCCAGCCTGACGGTGATGTTACCCATGCGAGGCCCCATCGAATCACCCTTCAAATCCCTGTTCGTTTGCTTTGTCGCTACGTTATCCACGTCCTTACAAAGCCCCGGAAACACGGAATCCAACGCGAAGCTGATGGCTGCGACCATGGCGCTTGCTTCAGGCCCCAGTTGCTGCAATGAGGGCGGCTGCTGCTGGGGTGGAGGGCCTGCGCCGCCTCCACGTCCTCGTCCTCCCACGATTTCTATCAGATCGCTCATCCGCCATAACATCATTACCTTTTTTTAACCTGTACAAGCCAACCTTCGCTGAGGCTGTTGCAGAGGCAGGTCCGTCGATGCCCACAAGCCACTCGGGGTTCCTGGGGCGGCCGCAGCCGCGGAGGCAGAAGCAGAACCTGGCAGCATGAGTCACAACGTGCGAGTGAATCTTAAATAGCGACAGTCGGGGCCGGCTATACCCACCGGTCGGAAGAAGTAGGTAGAAACATGAAGTAGGAAGGCGGAAGAAGTAGATTGCATTCGGGGCCGCCCAAAAAAACAACAGCAACAGCAATTACAAGAAGTAGATTGCAAATTTCCGGGCCCTGTCTCAGCGGCGCGCAGTAGCGCTAGGTCGCTTGGCTCCTCGGATGGCCCCATTCCTTGGCTGGTTTCGGTTGTTCTGGCTTGTTTTCGTTTGTCCGTCGATCGCAGTGGCAGCCTTTCGGTCGCTCGGCCCTTCGGCTGGCCAAATGCGTTGGTTTTGTTTGTTTCTGTTTGTTTTCGCTTGTCCGTCGGCTGCACTGGTCGCCCCAGGCCCGCCCGCGGCCTTTCGGTCGCTCGGCCCATCGGCTGGCCAAATGCATTGGTTTTGTTTGTTTTTGTTTGTTTTCGCTTGTCCGTCGGCTGCACTGGCCGCCCCAGGCCCGCCCGCAGCCGTTCGGTCGCTCGGCCCCTCGGCTGGCCGAATTCACTGGTTTTGTTTGATTCTGTTTGTTTTCGCTTGTCCGTCGGCTGCACTGGTCGCCCTGCGCACGCCCGCCGCCCCGCGGTCGCTCGGCCCCTCGGCTGGCCCCATTCCGTGGTTTTGTTTGTTTTTGTTTGTGTTCGCTTGTCCGTCGGCTGCACTGGTCGCCCCAGGCCCGCCCGCCGCCCCGCGGTCGCTCGGCCCCTCGGCTGGCCCCATTCCTTGGCGTTCTTTGTTCCTGTTTGTTTTCGCTTGTCCGTCGGCTGCACTGGTCGTCTCAGGCCTGCCCGCCGCCGTTCGGTCGCTCGGCCCCTCAGCTGGCCCAATTCCCTGATGTTGTTTGTTTTTGTTTGTTTTCGCTTGTCCGTCGGCTGCCCTGGTCGCCCCAGGCTCGCCCGCCGCCTTTCGTCCCACTCGGCCAACACAAAAGTGCGCTGGCCCCACTCCCTGGCTTGTGCGTTTTGTGCTGTTTGTGTTCCTTGTCCGCCGACGCAGTACAGCACTCGTCGCCTCTAGGCTCGCCCGCCGCTCCGCGTGTGTCCATCAGGGGGGGGGTGGGCCTCGTGCGTGGCCAAATACTTGGTTTTTGTTGTTGTGTGTGTAGTTTGTTTTCGGAGGGAGGACGCTTTCCGTGCGGCTTTGCAAACTGTCGCCCCAGGCTCGCCCGCCGCTGTTCTCTCGCTCGGCCCCTCGGCTGGCCCAATTCCCTGATGTTGTTTGTTGTTGTTCGTGTTCGCTTGTCCGTCAGCTGCGTTGGTCGCCCCAGCCTCGCCCGCCACCCCGCGGTCGCTCGGCCCCTCGGCTGGCCCCTTTCCACTGTTTCGTGTGTTTTTGGGGGGGGGGGGGTGTTTCGAGTGTCAGTATCGGCTGTGCTGTACACCCCAGGCTCGCCCGCCCGCCCAGCGGGCTGCTCATTCGGGTAGGCCCCCCTCTGGCTGGCCACATTCACTGTTTTTGTTTGTTTCTTCGCTTTGTTTTTCCTGCCTTGTCCCCGTCCGGCTGCACTGGTCGCCAGGTTCGTCCGACGCCCCGACGGGCGCTCGGCCATCGGCTGGCCGCATTCATTGGTTTTGTTTTGTTTGTTTTTGCTTGTTTTCGCTTGTCCGTCGGCTGCACTGGTCGCCTCAGGCTCGCCCGCCGCCCCGCGGTCGCTCGGCCCTTCGGCTGGCCCCATTCCTTGGTTTTGTTTGTTTCTGTTTGTGTTCGCTTGTCCGTCGGCTGCACTGGTCGCCCCAGGCTCGCCCGCCGCCGTTCGGTCGCTCGCCCCCTCGGCTGGCCCCATTCACCTGGTTTTGCTTGTTTTTTTGTGTTAGATTTCGCCTCGTCCGTCCGGCCTGCAACAATGTCAACCTGCCACATGAACCGTGAAGCCCGGCCGCCTTTCGGTCCCGCTCGGCCCTCGGCTGGCCCCATTCCTGGCTGGCTTTGGTTCTTATTTTGTTTTTTCGCTTTGTCCGCGGCTGCAGTGTCTCCTCATCACCTCGCCCGCCCCCGCCGGTCGCGTAGGCCCCTCGTCCCGGCCAAAATTCAATTGGGTGCGTTAGTCGAGACCTTTTTCGCTTGTCCGTCGGCTGCGCTGGTCGCCCCAGGCCCGACCGCCGCCGTTCGGTCGCTCGGCCCCACGGCTGGCCCAATTCACTGGTTTTGTTTGTTTTTGTTTGATTTCGCTTGTCCGTCGGCTGCACTGGTCGCCCTGCGCACACCCGCCGCCTTTCGGGCGCTCGGCCCCCCGGCTGGCCCCATTCCCTGGCATTCTTTGTTTCTGTTTGTTTTCGCTTGTCCGTCGGCTGCACTGGTCGCCTCAAGCTCGCCCGCCGCCCCGCGGTCGCTCGCCCCCTCGGCTGGCCAAATGCATTGGTTTTGTTTGTTTTTGTTTGTTTTCGCTTGTCCCTCGGCTGCACTGGTCGCCCCAGGCTCGCCCGCCGCCCCGCGGTCGCTCGGCCCCTCGGCTGGCCAAATGCATTGGTTTTGTTTGTTGTTGCTTGTTTTCGCTTGTCCGTCGGCTGCGCTGGTCGCCCCAGGCCCGCCCGCCGCCGTTCGGTCGCTCGGCCCCTCGGCTGGCCCAATTCACTGGTTTTGTTTGTAATTTGTTTGTTTTCGCTTGTCTGTCGGCTGCACTGGTCGACCTGCGCACGCCCGCCGCCTTTCGGTCGCTCGGCCCCTCGGCTGGCCCCATTCCTTGGCTTTCTTTGTTTCTGTTTGTTTTTCGCTTGTCCGTCGGCTGCACTGGTCGCCTCGGGCCCGCCCGCCGCCCCGCGGTCGCTCGGCCCCTCGGCTGGCCAAATGCATTGGTTTTGTTTGTTTTTGTTTGATTTCGCTTGTCCGTCGGCTGCCCTGGTCGCCCCGGGCCCGCCCGCCGCCGTTCGGTCGCTCGGCCCCTCGGCTGGCCCAATTCATTGGTTTCGTTTGTTTTTGTTTGATTCCGCCTGTCCGTCGGCTGCACTGGTCGCCCTGCGCGCGCCCGCTGCCATTCGGTCGCTCGGCCCCTCGGCTGGCCCCACTCCCTGGCTTTCTTTGTTTCTGTTCGTTTTCGCTTATCCGTCGGCTGCACTGGTCGCCCCAGGCTCGCCCGCCGCCCCGCGGCAGCTCGGCCCTTCGGCGGGCCCCATCCATGGGTTTGTTTATTTTTGTTTGTTTTTGCTTGTCCGTCGGCTGCGCTGGTCGCCCCAGGCTCGCCCGCCGCCCCGCGGTCGCTCGGCCCCTCGGCTGGCCCAATTCACTGGTTTTGGTTGTTTTTGTTTGTTTTCGCTTGTCCGTCGGCTGCACTGGTCGCCCTGCGCACGCCCGCCGCCTTTCGGTCGCTCGGCCCCTCGGCTGGCCCCATTCCTTGGCTTTCTTTGTTTCTGTTTGTTTGCGCTTGTCCGTCGGCTGCAGCGGTCGCCTCAAGCTCGCCCGCCGCCCCGCGGTCGCTCGACCCCTCGGCCGGCCAAATGCATTGGTTTTGTTGGTTGTTGCGTGTTTTCGCTTGTCCGTCGGCTGCACTGGTCGCCCCAGGCCCAACCGCCGCCGTTCGGTCGCTCGGCCCCTCGGCTGGCCCAATTCACTGGCTTTGTTTGTTTTTGTTTGTGTTCGCTTGTCTGTCGGCTGCGCTGGTCGCCCTGCGCGCGCCCGCCGCCGTTCGGTCGCTCGGCCCCTCGGCTGGCCCAATTCACTGGCTTTGTTTGTTTTTGTTTGTGTTCGCTTGTCCGTCGGCTGCACAGGTCGCCTCAAGCTCGCCCGCCGCCCCGCGGTCGCTCGCCCCCTCGGCTGGCCAAATGCATGGGTTTTGTTTGTTTTTTTGTTTGTTTTCGCTTGTCCGTCGGCTGCACTGGTCGCCCCAGTCCCGCCCGCCGCCGCTCGGTCGCTCGGCCCCTCGGCTGGCCCAATTCACTGGTTTTGTTTGTTGTTGTTTGTTTGTTTTCGCTTGTCCGTCGGCTGCGCTGGTCGCCCTGCGCGCGCCCGCCGCCTTTCGGTCGCTCGGCCCCTCGGCTGGCCCCTTTCCTTGGCTTTCTTAGTTTCTGTTTGTTTTCGCTTGTCCGTCGGCTGCGCTGGTCGCCCCAGGCTCGCCCGCCGCCCCGCGGTCGCTCGGCCCCTCGGCTGGCCAAATGCATTGGTTGCGTTTGTTTTTGTTTGTTTTCGCTTGTCCGTCGGCTGCGCTGGTCGCCCCGAGCCCGCCCGCCGCCGTTCGGTCGCTCGGCCCCTCGGCTGGCCCAATTCACTGGTTTTGTTTGTGCTTTGTTTGTTTTCGCTTGTCTGTCGGCTGCACTGGTCGCCCTGCGCGCGCCCGCCGCCTTTCGGTCGCTCGGCCCTTCGGCTGGCCCCATTCCATGGCTTTCTTTGTTTCTGTTTGTTTTCGCTTGTCCGTCGGCTGCACTGGTCGCCTCGGGCTCGCCCGCCGCCCCGCGGTCGCTCGGCCCCTCGGCTGGCCAAATGCATTGGTTTTGTTTGTTTTTGTTTGTTTTCGCTTGTCCGTCGGCTGCACTGGTCGCCCCAGGCCCGCCCGCCGCCGTTCGGTCGCTCGGCCCCTCGGCTGGCCCCACTCCCTGGCATGATTTGTTTCTGTTTGTTTTCGCTTGTCCGTCGGCTGCACTGGTCGCCTCAGGCTCGCCCGCCGCCCCGCGGTCTCTCGGCCCCTCGGCTGGCCCCATTCCTTGATTTTGTTTGTTTTTGTTTTCGTCTTGTCTCGCAGGTGCACTGGTCGCCAGGCCGCGCCCGCCGCCGTTTGTTCGCTCGGCCCACTCGCTGGCCCCGTTTCACTGGTTTTGTTTGTTTTTGTTTGTTTTCGCTTGTCCGTCGGCTGCGCCGGCCGCCCTGCGCGCGCCCGCCGCCTATCGGTCGCTCGGCCCCTCGGCCGGCACCATTCCCTGGCTTTCTTTGTTTCTCTTTGTTTTCGGTTGTCCGTCGGCTGCGCTGGTCGCCTTAGGCTCGCCCGCAGCCCCGCGGTCGCTCGGCCCCTCGGCTGGCCAAATGCACTGGTTTTGTTTGTTTTTGTTTGTTTTCGCTTGTCCGTCGGCTGCGCTGGTCGCCCCGAGCCCGCCCGCCGCCGCTCGGTCGCTCGGCCCCTCGGCCGGCCCAATTCACTGGTTTCGTGTGTGTTTGTTTGTTTTTCGCTTGTCCGTCGGCTGCACTGGTCGCCCTGCGCGCGCCCGCCGCCTTTCGGTCGCTCGGCCCCTCGGCTGGCCCCATTCCCTGGCTTTCTTTGTTTCTGTTTGTTTTCGCTTGTCCGTCGGCTGCACTGGTCGCCTCAGGCTCGCCCGCCGCCCCGCGGTCGCTCGGCCCCGGTTTTGCTTGTTTTTTGTCTGTTTTCGCTTGTCCGTCGGCTGCGCCGGTCGCCCCAGGCCCGCCCGCCGCCGCTCGGTCGCTCGGCTGGCCCAATTCACTGGTTTTGTTTGTTTTTGATTGTTTTCGCTTGTCCGTCGGCTGAACTGGTCGCCCTGCGCGCGCCCGCCGCCTTTCGGTCGCTCGGCCCCTCGGCTGGCCCCAGTCCCTGGCTCTCTTTGTTTCTGTTTGCTTTCGCTTGTCCGTCGGCTGCGCTGGTCGCCTCAGGCTCGCCCGCCGCCCCGCGGTCGCTCGGCCCCTCGGCTGGCCAAATGCATTGGATTTGTTTGCTTTGGTATGTTTTCGCTTGTCCGTCGGCTGCACTGGTCTGGTCGCCTCAGGCCCGCCCGCCGCCGTTCGGTCGCTCGGCCCCTCGGCTGGCCCAATTCACTGGGTTTGTTGTTGTTTTGTTTGTTTTCGCCTGTCCGTCGGCTGCACCGGTCGCCCTGCGCACGCCCGCCGCCTTTCGGTCGCTCGGCCCCTCGGATGGCCCCATTCCCTGGTTTTCTTTGTTTCTGTTTGTTTTCGCTTGTCCGTCGGCTGCACTGGACGCCTCAGGCTCGCCCGCCGCGCCGCGGTCGCTCGGCCCCTCGGCTGGGCCAAACAGCGCGTTTAGTGTTTGTTTTTGTTTTTTTTCGCTTGTCCGTCTGCTGCACCTGGTCGCTCCCGGGGCCCGCCCGCCGCCGTTCGGTCGCTCGGCCCCCCGGCCGGCCCAATTCTCTAGTTTTGTTTGTTTTTGTTTGTTTTCGCTTGTCCGTCGGCTGCGCTGGTCGCCCTGCGCGCACCCGCCGCCTTTCGGTCGCTCGGCCCCTCGGATGGCCCCATTCCCTTGCTTTCTTTGTTTCTGTTTGTTTTCGCTTGTCCGTCGGCTGCACTGGTCGCCTCAGGCTCGGCCCAGCGCTCGGGCGTTCTCTCGGCGAGCTCAGGCTTGCTCTGAGTCATCGGTTTTTGTTTTGTTTTTGTTTTGTTTTCGCTTGTCCGCCGGCTGCACGGGCCGCCCGCAGGCCCGCCCGCATCCCTCGGTTGGGGGGGGGGGGGGCGGCTCCGGCCCACCCCCTCGGCTGGCCAAAATGCACTGGTTTGTTTGTTGTGTTTGTTTTCGGGGGGGGGGGGGGGGGGGGGGGGGGGCTTGTCCGCGCTACCTGGGTTCGCCCTGCGCGCGCCCGCCGCCTTTCGGTCGCTCGGCCCTTCGGCTGGCCACATTCCCTGGCTTTCTTTGTTTCTGTTTGTTTTCGCTTGTCCGTCGGCTGCACTGGTCGCCTCGGGCTCGCCCGCCGCCCCGCGGTCGCTCGGCCCCTCGGCTGGCCAAATGCATTGGTTTTGTTTGTTTTTGTTTGTTTTCGCTTGTCCGTCGGCTGCACTGGTCGCCACAGGCCCGCCCGCCGCCGTTCGGTCGCTCGGCCCCCCGGCTGGCCCAATGCATTGGTTTTGTTTGCTTTTGTTTGTTTTCGCTTGTCCGTCGGCTGCACTGGTCGCCCTGCGCGCGCCCGCCGCAATTCGGTCGCTCTGCCCCTCGGCTGGCCCCATTCCCTGGCTTTCTCTGTTTCGTGTGCTGTTTTCGGCTTGTCCGTCTCACTGCACCTGGTCGCCCCCAGTCGCGCTCGCCGCCCCGCGTCGCTCGGCCCCAGCCGGGTTGTGCCAACTGCCCTGGGTTTTGTTTGTTTTTGTTTGTTTTCGCTTGTCCGTCGGCTGCGCTGGTCGCCCCAGGTCCGCCCGCCGCCTTTCGGTCGCTCGGCCCCTCGGCTGGTTGAATTCACTGGTTTTGTGTGTGTTTTGTTTGTTTTCGCTTGTCCGTCGGCTGCGCTGGTCGCCCTGCGCACGCCCGCCGCCTTTCGGTCGCTCGGCCCCCCGGCTGGCCCCGTTCCCTGGCTTTCTTTGTTTCTGTTTGTTTTCGCTTGTCCGTCGGCTGCACTGGTCGCCTCAGGCTCGCCCGCCGCCCCGCGGTCGCTCGGCCCCTCGGCTGGCCCAATTCATCGGTTTTGTTTGTTTTTGTTTGTTTTCGCTTGCCCGTCGGCTGCGCTGGTCGCTCCAGGCCCGCACGCCGCCGTTCGGTCGCTCGGCCCCTCGGCTGGCCAAATTCACTGGTTTTGTTTGTTTTTCTTGTCCGTCGGCTGCACTGGTCGCCCTGCGCACGCCCGCCGCCTTTCGGTCGCTCGGCACCCCGGCTGGCCCCAGTCCTTGGTTTCGTTTGGTTTCTGTTTGTTTTCGCTTGTCCGTCGGCTGCACTGGTCGCCTCAGGCTCGCCCGCCGCCTTTCGGTCGCTCGGCCCCTCGGCTGGCCAAATTCATTGGTTTTGTTTGTTTTTGTTTGTTTTCGGTTGTCCATCGGCTGCACTGGTCGCCCCGGGCCCGCCCGCCGCCGTTCGGTCGCTCGGCCCCTCGGCTGGCCCAATTCATTGGTTTTGTTTGTTTTTGTTTGTTTTCGCTTGTCCGTCGGCTGCACTGGTCGCCCCAGGCCTCCCGCCCGCCGTTGGGGGGTCGCTCTCCCCTCGGCTGGCCAAATCATCGGTTTGTGTTTGTTTTTGTTTGTGTTTCGCTTGTCCGTCGGCTGCACCTGTTCGCCCTGGCGCACGCCCGCCGCCTTTTGTTTACGGCCTCGCTCGAGGCCCTCGGCTGGCCCCCATCCCTACAAGCGAAACATACAAACAGAAAGCAAAGAAAGGCCTGCCAAAGTGAAATGGGCCAGCCGAGGGGCCGGGCGACCGAAAGGCGGCGGGCGAGCCTGGGGCGACCAGTGCAGCCGACGGACAAGCGAAAACAAACAAAAACAAACAAACCCAATGAATTTGGCGATCCGAGGGGCCGAGCGACCGGAAAGCGGCGGGAGAGGCTGGGGCGACCAGTGCAGCCGACGGACAAGCGAAAACAAACAAAACAAAGAAAACAATTGAAATCGGCCAGCCGAGGGGCAGAGCGACCGAAACGCGGCGGGCGAGCCTGGGGCCACAAGTACAACCGACGGACAAACGAAAACAAACCAAAACAAACAACACCACGGAAATGAGCCAGCCGAGGGGCCGAGCGACCGAAAAGCCGCGGGCGAGCCTGGAGCGACCAGCGCAGCCGACGGACAAACGAAAACAAACAAAAACAAACAAAACTAAGCATTTGGCCAGCCGAGGGGCAGGGCAGCGCGACCGAAAGGCGGCGGGCGAGCCTGAGGCGACCAGTGCATCCACGACAAGAAGAGATTCCACGACAAGAAGGAGAAACCAAACGACACCCAGGACTGGGGCCGCCGGGGTGTCCGAGCGACTGAAAAGAAAAAATAAAAAAAAAAAAAAGCCCGAAAGGCGGCGGGCGTGCGCAGGGCGACCAGTGCAGCCGACGGACAAGCGAAAACCAACAAAAACAAAGAAAACCAGCGAATCTGGCCAGCCGAGGGGCCGAGCGACCGCGGGGCGGCGGGCGAGCCTGGGGCGACCATTGCAGCCGACGGACAGGCGAAAACAAACAAAAACAAACAAACCCAACGAATTGCGCCAGCCGAGGGGCCGAACGACCGCGGGGGCGGCGGGCGAGCCTGGGGCGACCAGTGCAGCTGACGGACAAGCGAAAACAAACAAAAACAAACCAACCCAAATAATGGGGCCAGCCGAGAGGCCGAGCGACCGCGGGGCGGCGGGCGAGCCTGGAGCGACCAGCGCAGCCGACGGACAAGCGAAAACAAACAACAACAAACAAAACCATGAATGGGGCCCGCCGAGGGGCCGAGCGACCGCGGGGCGGCGGGCGAGCCTGGGGCGACCAGTGCAGCCGACGGACAAGCGAAAACAAACGAAACGAACAAACACACAGAAATCGACCAGCCGAGAGGCCGAGCGACCGCAGGGCGGCGGGCGAGCCTGAGGCGACCAGTGCAGCCGACGGACAAACCAAAACAAACAAAAACAAACAAAACCAAAGAATTGGGCCAGCCGAGGGGTCGAGCGACCGAACGGCGGCGGGCGAGCCTGTGGCGACCAGTGCAGCCGACGGACAAACGAAAACAATCAACCACAAACAAAACAAAGGAATGAGGCCAGCCGAAAGGCAGAGCGACCGCTGTGCGGCGGGCGAGCCCGGGGCGACCATTGCAGCCGACGGGCAAGCGAAAACAAGCAAAAAACAAACAAAACCAAGGAATGGGGCCAGCCGAGGGGGCGAGCGACCGAAAGGCGGCGGGCGAGCCTGGCGCGACCAGTGGCATGCCGACGGACAAGCGAAACACAAACAGCACAAACAAAACCAACTGAATGGGGCCAGACGAAGGGCAGGGGAGCCGAATCGGCTCAGGCTGGCCGGAGACGACGGACTGGGGCCGCCCGCGCGAAAGAGGCCAGACGGCGCTAGGCTCAAGGGCACAGCAAAAGAGCCCCCAACAGACATCAACCCCTACGGGTCAGCACATAGCCCGAGCGACCGCTGGGCGGCGGGCGAGCCTGAGGCGACCAGTGCAGCCGACGGACAAGCGAAAACAAGCAAAAGCAAACAAAACAAAAAAATGAGCCAGCCGAGGGGCCGAGCGACCGAGACGCGGCGGGCGAACCTGTGGCAACCAGTAAAATAAAAAAAAAAAAAGAAAAAAACCAGTACACCGAAGACAAGCGAAAACAAACAAAAACAAACAAAACCAGTGCATGTGGGCCAGCCGATGGGCCGACGACCGCGGGGCGGCGGGCGAGCCTGGGGCGACTCAGTGCAGCCGACGAGAAGCCGAAAAAAAAAAAAACAACAAATCAAGGATGGGGCCAGCCGGGGCCCGAGTGGACCGCGGGGCGGAGGGCGAGCCGAGGCGACCAGTGCAGCCGACGGACAAGCGAAAACAAACAGAAACAAACAAAACCAAGGAATGGGGCAAACTGAGGGGGCGAGCGACCGCGGGGAGGTGGGCGAGCCCGGGGCGACCAGTGCAGCCGACGGACAAGCGAAAAAAAAACAAAACAAAAAAAAACAAAACCATTGCATGGGGCAAGCCGAGGGGCCGAGCGACCGCGGGGAGGTGGGCGAGCCTGGGGCGACCAGTGCAGCCGACGGGCAAGCGAAAACAAACAAAAACAAACAAAACCAAATAGTGGGGCCAGGCCGAGCTACCGCGGGGCGGCGGGCGACACTGGGGCGACCAGTGCAGCCGACGGACAAGCGAAAACAAACAAAACAATCAAAACCAAGGAATGGGGCCAGCCGAGGGGCCGAGCGACCAGCGTCGCCCAGGGAAGTGACAACCAAACCCTAGAAGTAGATTAGGTTTGCGCCCGCCCCCCCAAAAAACAAAAAATATAGATTCTTGAAATAGGAAGGCGCTTAAAGTAGATTGGGATCTGGGAATCCAAAAATACCTACTTTCAACGACCGGTGGGTATATATATATATATATATATATATATAGGAAGTGACGGGGACCAATGAGAGAGAGAGGGACACACACACACAACAGCAACAGCAACAACAACAACAAACCACAAGAGAGAGAGAGAGGAACAACAACACATGCAGTTGAAGGAAGCTCCTGGAGCGACGCTGTGAGGCAAGATCGCGGCTGCATCCCCGCCCGGCCCACATATGCCAGCATGAGTAGGTGAGTGTAGAGCCCCTGCGCGTAATGATCTTTAGACGAAGGCTTGCGCGTGGCAGGCGAACGCCAGCCTCATGGAAGCTACATCGCAAAGCGTGGTGCGACCCATGGAGGCGGATGAGCGATGAGCACGCCCAGGAAGAGAACCTGAGGTCGGCCAACCGCGGCCCTTGAGGGCGTCACGCAGCGCGGGCATTCGGCTGGCATCCCAATGCCACCAACCAAAGTAGGGAGGAGGGAAGAGGGGAGAGGAGGAGGAGGAGGAGGAGGAGGAGGAGGAGGAGGAGGATGGGAGATGATAGGAGGAGGAGAAGGAGGAGGAGCGGAACGACTGCACGCTCCCACAGGACTCTCCAGGGCAGGAGTGCCACCGTGGGCCTCGGGCAGCCAGTCGCCTGGGCAGGCGAAGTGGCACCACGAGCTCGAGGAGGGAGGAGAACCGAGGAGGAGCATGGGGACGAGAAGGAGCAGCAGCGAGGGGAGAGGGGCGACTGGGCGCTCCGACAGAACGCTCTGGGGCAGCAGGGCCATCGTCGGCCTCGGGCTCTCCAGGCAGCAGCCTGGACCAACAACGTGACGCCATGACTCCGAGGATGGAGGAGAGAGGGGCAGGAGGAGGAATTGGCGGAACATTCCAAAACACAGGAGGAGGAGGAGGAGGAGGAGGAGGAGGAGGAGGAGGAGGAGGAGGGGGAGGAGGAAGAGGAGGAGGAAGAGGAGGAGGAGGAGGAGAGGAGGAGGAGGAGGAGGAGAGGAGGAGGAGGAGGAGGGGGAGGAGACGGAGGAGGAGGAGGAGGATGAAAAGGAATCAGTTCGGCTGTTCTTGGGTACGCTTGGCCTCCCCTGGGAAAACGGTGGAGGGGACCATGACGGGGCGGAGGTGGGCTGGCGGGGAGCGACCACACCCCATTAACATCGAACTCCAATGCCTCCCTGCTTCCATGGGCTTCCCAAGAGCACCCGAGCAAGCTTCGAATCACCGACGTCATCGCCGTTGTCATCGGACGCTCGGTCCTCAACAGAAGCCCAGACCCCATCTGCAGTCAGGGTGCCTGCGTATCCGATCTGCTCGACCGAACACGGCTGGTGGGGAGGCGCTGCTGTGGCTCAGCGCGCTTCCTGCTCTGTGTGTTAGAGCCAAATTCCCCCATGGCACGATGAATGCAGCCCGCCGTGTCGCTGTGCGTCCTGCGATGGATGTGAACGAGCGCGGTCCTCGTACATCTCGGCGGCCCCTGGAGCACTCCAGAGGTCCCTGCAAGGCCCCAGGGGTCCTCAGAGGCGTCCACGGCCCAAAGGGTAAGACCGTCCGAACAAACATCTGGATCCTCCTCCTCCTCCCCATGATGACCGCGGTCCTCGTCCATCTCCTGCATCTCGGCCTCCATCGCAGCGGATACGATGACGGCGCCGTCGCCCGTCTCGGCCGCGATCTTCTTCACCTCCTCGGTGTACTTGTTCCCTGCGGGCCGCGGCCATTGATCGGAGCGTCGGGGAGGAGGAGATGACGTCGAGGGGAAACGAGGTCGAATGATGATGAGGAGGAGGAGGAGGAGGAGGAGGAGGAGGAGGAGGAGGAGGAGGAGGAGGAGGGGGGGAGACGGAGGAGGGGGAGGAGGGGAGGGAAGAGGGGTGTGACAAGCCAAGTGCGCTTGCGCCATATCTGACACTATATCACTCCCACCCGTCCCTTCCGTTCGCACTGCGATGCTTGTTTTCTCTATCCGCGATCGTGGGTCATAGCGAACCTGGAACCCTCAAACCAGACCCCATCGTGCTATGCGCAATCGGAGAGGGGGAGCTGACCAGGCGGAACAGGATGCGGATGATGAGTGAGGAGGGGACGAGGACGAACAGCAGCAGCGGGAACTGGAGTGACGGAGCGGGAGGAGCAGGAGGACCAGGGGAAAACGCAATGGGGGCGACGACGATGAGGAAGGACTCGGATTCAGAAAAGTTGCCCGCGGTGGGGCAAACACGCCAATCTGAACGACAGGAGCAACGCGCAGATCCGAAACTGAGGCCCACGCTGTAGCGGGAGCGCCATTTTGAAACACCGAAAACCATCGGCCTGTAAAGCTCCCAAATAAAGCAACAACACGTTTGTCCACTCCTACGTGAAAAATCCGCCGACCCTGCCGGCGTGTGCGTGGGGGGGCTTGTCCGTTCTAATCATCGCCTCCGTCCGTCGTCGTATCCGTCCCCACTTTCCTTGCACCCTCCTCATCAAGCCAGTTAGCGAGAAAAGAATCTAGCAATGTCGTAATCGAGTCGAATGGAAGGGGGTCCGAGGGGGGGCAGGGAGGGGGGTTCCCAGGGGGGGTTGGGGGGGTCAGATACGAATTCCCCACTGGGGGTCCGCGGCCTCAAAATACCGAGACAGGCCACGAGTCCCCCAAAAAGGGCCCCCGAGACGGTTCAAAAGGGCACCCAATCGCCACACGATCGGTCCAAAACGCCTTCACGTCGTCCAGACTGCCCAGGAGGCCTCCAAGACGCCCCAAGAAGCCTCCAAGAACACGAACACGAGGGCCCCACGAGGCACACTTAATTCTGTTTCTTGCGTTTTGTTTTTAAGATTTGGGTGGTATCGCCTTTTCCTCTTCCTACCTCTCCAAGACGGGCCAAAAGGCCCAAGACCGCCCAATGAAGCCCCAAGAGGCTTCCGAGAGGGCCCCCAAACAGCCCAAGAGGACCCCTAGGCAGCCCACAGCGCCTGCAAGACGGCCCAAGAGGCCCCCAAGGCGGCCCCAAAAGCGTGTCCAGGCGGGAGGGCCCGACCGGACATCTCGAGTCCTCGGCCCCGAGCGGCTCCCAGGAGGCCCCAAGATGTTCCCAAGAGGCCCCAAGAGGCCCACAAGAGATCCCCAATAAGCCCGAAGAGGCCCCCAAGAGGCTCGCAAGAGGCCCCCAAGAGGCTCCCAAGAGGGCCACGAATTCCTCCTCAGAGGCCCCCGAGAGCCTTCCGAAGAGACCGCAAGCATCCCTGAGGACTCTGGCCAACGTTTGCGTCGTCAACGTCGCCGCAGCCGCCGTTGTCGTCGTCGTCGTCGTCGTCGTCGTCGTCGTCGTCGTCGTCGTCGGCGCCGTCGGCGTCGTCGGTGTCGTCGTTGTCGTCCTCATTGTTCCCCTTCAGGGTCGGTGGCACCGGCCGTATAGCCCCCGCAATACCAGCAGAGGGCGGGATTCCTTCCGTTCAGAGTCAAGGGAGAGAGGAGGGCAGTATTCATATAATGAATACTTGTGGAGGGCGAGGGGTGACAGTAGCCGCGAGGAGGAGATCGACAAGAGATTCTAGACGCTTCGCGTAACCCCACCAGCCCATCTAGAAACGATGCCCAGAGGAATTGCCTCGATCAGGGAAGTGGGCAGCACACAAAGGAAGGGTCCCCCAGTGGAGGCCTCTTGGAGCGTCTTGCGGGCTGGCGGTCCTGGACGCCTCTTAGAGCGTCTTGGGTGCCTCGGAGAGCTTCTTCTTTTTTTCCAGTGGCTCTCACGTCAGCCAACCAATCCAGGAACGAAAGGACTGTAGGAAAACAAAAACAATGGGGACGATATCTTAATTACGAGCCAGGTTCCACCTCTCACCGACTTTGGGGCAGTCTGAGGTGAAAGTCCAGGGAGGCGAAACGTGCTGGCACGCAGGCCAGTGAAGTTTGCCCGAACAAGCTGGCGACGCTGCTGGACATAAGAGCTTGTCACGGGGCCCCGCGAGTTTCCGAGGCTGCCCTGGTGCGCAGGCCCCCCATTCGATAAGATTACCCCAGTGCGACCCTACCTAGAAGTTGGAGCCCCTAGGACAACAACATTAGTTGCTATGCTATGCTATGCTATGCTATGTCATGCTATGCGTTGCCTTTCCTTTGCTTTGATGTTGCTGTTTATTTGCTTTGCTTTGCGTTGCTTGTGTGTTGCTTTGCTGTCGCTGCTGTTGCTTTGCCTTTGCTTTGCTGCTATGCTATGCTATGCTCTGCTCTGCTATGCTATGCTATGCTGCGCTGTGCTATGCTGTGCTGTGCTGTGCTGCGCTACGCTCTGCTATGCTGCGCTATGCTATACTATGCTGCGCTATGCTATGCTATGCTGCGCTATGCTATGCTATGCTGGGCTATACTATGATATGCTGTGCTGCGCTATGCTATGCTACGCTATGCTATGTTGTGCTCTGCTATGCCAAAGCTCAGCGAAGCTCAGATGAAGGTAAGCTAAGCTAAGATAATCCTGAGCTAAGATGGAGCTAAGCTAAGCTAAGCTAAGATGAAATAAGCTAAGCTAAGATGAGATAAGCAACGCCAAGCCAAGGGGACGTAACTGGGGGAACCGCGGGGCGGATCCTGGGGGAACCGCCCGGGGCGAAGCCCACTGCCCGGCCCTTTCAGCACACAGGGTAAGAACCCTTCTAGGCAGAGCCTAGGTAAGGAAAAAATAATCATATATGAGCCCGGTTCGACAACCTTACAAGCATAAGCTTGTGCAGTCGCCCGAGCCACTGCCCGGCGGCCCGGCGGCCTTCAAATAACGAACCACAAAAAGGAGTCTTCGATCGCAGTCCAGAGCGCTGGTGGGTCAAAGAGAACGGCGGTGGCATCCGACCACACAAGCCGACTCAGAAAATCAGCACCTGTAGAAGGCGACGGAGAAACAGGTACACGGACACCCGTGTAGAGAAATCGCCTGGCATGCAGTATGACGTCATGCGCTGTGTGGCAGAATCTGCACCAATCCCCACTGCGTGCTGATATCCGTCGTGTATTGTGCCTCTTCGGCAAGTTATGATGATTTTCCTGCGCCGCCGTGATCGGGAAGGACTTGAGCAACCAGAGAACGCGGGAGTCACATACGTTCGTTGGGATTTCGACTGTGACCACTATATTGACCTTTCTTGTTCCATATGCCTTCAATGACAGCGACCCCGGCCGGAATGTAAAAGCAGGTTCGCAATGCAAGGTTTGCTACCAGCGTAGGTGTAATTCGTGTACCCAAAAGCTCTACACCAAGCGTCCGTTCTCTGAGGTAGAGCGATAGCTGGCGGAAAGCATCCCTGCATTCCTCATCCTCTTCTTCGGTCGTGTGCTCAACCATTTTCTGAATCAAAATTGCCGCAAGGTCATATGATCCAGGCCTTGTGTTACTGCAGTTCCGGCTGATGCATCCTAAACGGTATAAAACAGTACAGCCACAAGCCGCTGACAACACACCGCAAAGCATTGCGCCCTTCCTAGTGGCTTCATTGTAGTGGACAATTCCGACACAGCCGAATCCCGCTGCGAGCGAGAAGAGCATGGAGACACGAACGACTACCAAGCGCCCGAGGCAACTCCACTGGAATGTGTCCGCCAGTAAGTAATCGGTCGCCTTGACTATGCTCAGTACCCTTTCCCACCTGATACTCTCGGTGCTCATGTCGTCCAACTCCTTACAGACCCCTGCGACAACACTTTCTACGGCTTTTGTTCCGATTTCTTCAACCCTGGAAGGTCCAATGAAGAGCATACTGATGGACCAAATGAAGACGCTGACCTCAACCCAAAAGCAAACCCGGATTTGCTCCGTAATGTCATCTCCGTACAATCGGGGCAGCCAAATCAGTACTGGCGCAAACATGCCCAATACGAAAGTCGCCGACCACACGACATAGGAGAAACAAATGTTCGCATAACGGGATATCAGATTCGCTTCAGCTTCTGCCCAGCTGTAGCGGTTTGCAACGCTCAGCGTCCGCTCCAACTGAACGTGCTTATGTCTCGTCAGCATAGGGAAGATCACGCCAAGCACGAAGTAAATGAACGCCACAGCGCCATTTTCCAACCACTCCAGAAATGCGGCGGTCCCGATCTCAAATTCTGGCCGTGGGAAAACATACCCCGGGCTCCACCTCTGCGAAACCAGCAGCCCATGGATCGAGAAGGACGCTGAGCTCATGCTGCTCAAAGCTACAACAAGGATTCGTCCAGGAATGCTGAAGCGCGAGGAAGTGTTCAACTCCGCCAACTTCGTGACTCCAAACACTTCGAAAACGTTGCAGCCATGAAGTGTGCCTATGTCACTGTTGGACTCCGTATGCCTCAGCCTGAAAAGATCGGACTCTGAACTGTCACTTTCGGAACTTGAAACTTGTTCTACAAATGACCTGGTTGAGACCGGTGAATCAGCCCATGATTGGAATCCGGTACGGTGACGTCGGTCCAAATTATCGGTTGTCGAACGTTCTGTATACCGCGAGATGCTGCCAATGCGGTGCCTTCTGGTGCCTGACCACGTTGACTCGGTCATGTTTTAGCACGGGCACTATGCTACAGACAGAGCTTGTCCAGCTTTGCCATGCGTGCTTGAGCCAAACTGGCTACGGAGGTGCCTCGGAGAGCTTCTTGGGGCCGCTTGGTGGTCTCTTGGGGGCCTCTTGGGGGTCTCTTGGGGGCCTCTTGGAGGCCTCTTGGGGCCGTCTGGGCGCCTCTTGGGGCCCTCTTGTGAGACTTGGGAGCGCTCTTGGAGCACTCTGGGGCCATCTTGGAGCCATCCTGAAGCCTCGGATGGCCATCGGAAGCGAATCGGAAGCGAAAAGGCGAGAAAACCAATTACGCTACCGAGGAACCCCACATACTTATATTATGGCTGGAGTGATGATAGCTGAAGTGAAGCATGTGAGAATGATGTTGGTGGCCGTTGCCCCGCCGATACCGTTGGTGACGCCACTAAAGAGGAGAGGTGGAGAGGAGAAGCGCCGCGCCAGCCACACTTTGCGAGCCCGACACAGATAGCGACCGCACCCAAAAGGCACCCCCTTGTGGCGTCGAGAAAGTACCACGCCTGCCACGCTTTGCGAAGCTGAAACGGATAGCGACCGCACCCCTGGCGCACCCCCTGTGGCATCGAGATAATACCGCGCCTGCCACGCATTGCGAGCCCGAAACGGATAGCGACCGTACCCCCAGCGCACCCCCTTGTGGCGTCGAGGAAGTGTCACGCCTGCCACGCTTTGCGAGCCCGAGACGGGAGCGCATGCCAGCTGCGGTGAGGGACCACCCCCTGCGCATCCCCTATGGTGTCGAGAAAATGCCACGCCTCCTATGCACTGGACGACCGTCGTGCATAGCGGCCGCGCTGAGGGACCACCCCCTGCGCACCCCCAATGGTGTCGAGAAAATGCCGCGCCTGCTATGCCCTGGACGACCGGCGCGCATAGCGGCCACGGTGAGGGACCACCCCTTGCGCACCCCCTATGGTGTCGAGAAAGTACAACGCCTGCCACGCTCTCCGACCCTGGCACGCATAGAGGCCGCGTTGAGAGACCACCCCTTGCGCAACCTGCACACATGTGCGCGGCGCTATGGCGAGAAGGACATGTTCAAAAGAAGCCGCCCTCCAGACGGGTAACGGTTGCACAATTTGGCATACGTGGTTCTACTGTTGAGGGAGTCGCAGACGAGAGCCCCAGTTCGGAAACGCACCAGCAACCGTCTTCGTAATTGCTGCTTCTCTTATGAAAAAGTACGCGGCGATGGGGAGAGGACCACGTTCTTCATTCTTGAAGATGCTGCTAACGTTTAAGACGAATGTACGAGGACCTAAAGCGAAAGCTACATTTCGAAAAAGTACCTGGCCCCGTCCTTGTAACAGCTCAAAGCAATTGATACGAATGTGCACGACGCTCAGGCGATAACCACATTTTGAACATGGCGTGACATCCATCCGCGTACGTAACTAGTGGTCATTGTAGGCTTCGGGATACAACAATTTGGAGGGAGGGTCGATCGAAACTCCCGGGGCCAGCCTACAGACACGATTGGTGGTGCGACGGGAAAGAACTATTTGCCGGGCGGCAGTGCGGAGAGGTGGGCAGAGGAGCGGGAGCTGAAGGAGACGAACGTACGAGGGAAGCCCCAATGCCAAACAGAGGCCCGCCTAGCCGCAGGCACGACGCATCGGCGCCCCGAGCGGGAGCTGGAGGACGAGGGCGATGATAATCAAGTCGTGGTCAAGAGCAGGTCCCTGTTGGTAAATGGTAAAATGCACGGGGTGGGGGCCAAATTGGAAAAAGGGTCAAAGGCGCTCGCAAGCGCTCGCCCTGAGGTGTTACGCCCCCCCTTTCCTGGGGAAGTCAAAAGGTACCGATACCGCTATTCCCCGGATCTCTCCCGGGGTGCGTTCTGACCAAAATTTCGAGGCGAATCCAACTGTGGCGACGAGGGCCTCCCAGGAGGCCCCCGAAAAAGGGGAACGGAAAGGGTAGAGGTATGGGTGCCTGTTCCTCCTCAGAGTTCCTTCGGACATGGCTTACTTGTCCGTCGACTGCATGTCTTCACCTGGCCATCGCTCGGACGTCCATTCCATTTTTTTTGTCGGTTTTGTGCATGGCTTTTTCGCCGCATGATCAAGGATGCTCCTCGATGGTCCTCGCCGAAGGAAAAATGCACACGTCCGAGCGATGCTTAGTCACCCTCCCCCCTCACCCGAACGCCCCTCCGCATCGATCCCGCCGAAGCTCGGCTCCTCGGGCGTGGCGCCCGGAAGGGGAAGTGAACTTTCGCTCGGGCAGGCGTCCGCTGATTGTTGAAAACTACGGTGGCGGCAGTCGATAGGGAACCCTCTGAGAGGGCCTCCAGGGCCTGGAAGCCTGTGGAACAGGCTTGGCCATGGATGCCACCGCTGCCCTCCTCAGACAGGGAATCCTCTAGGCTCTGAGGCCCCCTGGACGCACTCCTCAACGAACACCCCCCCCGTACGCTCTCCCAGAATGGGTGGGCGGGCCTTGGAAGGCGGCGGGCATGGCCTCACGGCCCCTCTTGGTGGCATCAGGGCCCCCACGGTGGAAAGAGGGGGGTGGTGGGCGGGAAAACCGGGGGGGGAAAGCGGAAGACGGCGAGCCAGGACAGTCGAGCCCCAGAACCGAAGAGGGCAGCGACAGAGGCGAGGAAGCGCCTCAAAGGGGATCTGGATACCGCCTCCGCTCGGAGCTGGGAAGGCCCCCCCCGTGAGTTGTCCCTGAAGACAAGACTAGCGAATCTGCAAATAATGGGAGCCAATGAGCACCGTCAAACCAACTGTTAGGTCCCCCTATACAGGCGGATTTTTGACGAAAAATCAAACAGAGCCGCCAAAAACCACACACCAAACATATTCGAAAATACTCCACAACTCCTCCCCATACCATTTTTCGACTGTTTTTGAATATTCCCACTGCAGAGGGACAGGCCCGACTTGTACCTACTGCGCCCATCCGACAGCTTCCTCAAGTCTGCCACGGTGCATCTCGTCTTCATCCAGGCCAGCGCGACGTCGAAAATGACCAGCGGGGGCTGCTCGGGGAGCGAGCAGGGAGGGGCGGCGGAAGCGGGCGCAAGACCGGCGCCCGCTTCCGCCGGGAGCGAGCAGGGAGCTAGCAGGGAGGGGCGGGAGCGAGCAGGGAGGGGCGGAGGTTTGGCCGCGCGGACCCAGTCCAATGTGAACCCAGCCCCCCACCCCCCTGGGCCGGAATCGGGCGTCGGTTCCAGATTGTCGTGTTGTTTTTCCCAAGCGGTGTGTGGACCCGAAGATGGGCAAACCGCGTGGGACCTCCTCTGAAAGCCTGGCTTGCTCCCAAGACGACGTGACAGTGTTACCGGCCAGTCCTAAAGTGGCTAATCTGCAATTTGCGTGGGACTTGTGCAGCACAAATGTTCTCGGGTCCTGTCCGACGGCCCCGACAGCTGGCCTCACACTGAAGGTTTTCTGTCAAAAAATCCTATTTCGGCGGATCTCTTTTTCTGCCCCCGGTGGCCCGGAACGCGCGCCAGATTTGTTAGCGTTCGCGCCCGAGCGCGGTGTCCGTCCACGTCCGCGAGGCTCGTGTACGACTTCCTGATTTCAACGACATTGCAGTCATGCGGCTGCGTTGAATCCGCGCGGCGCCGTGCTTCGAAAAATGGAAGAAACTTTCGGAGCGCCGATGTATCCCCATCCCACTGGGACATGGCACCTCAGCCCGACCAACCAGCTTACCCTCCTAGACACGGGCACCTATCTCACCTCGGTGGGTCAGTCGGCCAGTGGGGCCAAGGCCACGCCA
>CAUYUJ010005962.1:0-37500 GCA_963575745.1 Prorocentrum cordatum
CTTCCTCCTCCTCCTCCTCCTCCTCCTCCTCCTCCTCCTCCTCTTCCTTCTCCTCCTCCTCCTCCTCTTTCCTCCCTCCTCCTCTTCTTCCTCCTCCTCCTCATCTTCCTCCTCTTCCTCCTCTTCATCCTCCTCCTCGTCCTCCTACTCATCATCCTCCTCTCACTCCCCCTCCAACTCATCCTCCTCCGCCTGCTCCTCCTGCTCTTTTCCTCCTCCTCCTCCTCCTTCTCCTCCTCCTCCTCGTCCTTCTCCTTCTTCCCCTCCTCCTCCTCCTCCTCCTCCTCCTCCTCCTCCTCCTCCTCAGCTGGACGCCTGGGATTGTACAACTTTCGCTGTTTTCCTCGGGAGGAGAGGAGATGGGGAGCTCGCAATCACCGAAGAGGAGGACGAGGACGAGGAGGAGGAACAAGAGGGGGCAACGCACTCGCACACGCATCAAAAGGTACGTACGAGTCCAAGGGCTAGGAAGCCGGCGTGCTGCCAGAGGGACGGCGGCAGATGAGGAACCGAGGGGGGCTCTTCTGTCCACGGCGAGCCTCGGCCACAGAAACTGCTCCCCCTCTTCCTCCTCCTCCTCTTCTTCCTCCTCCTCCTCTTCTTCCTCCTCCACCTCTTCTTTCTTCTTCTTCTTCTTATTCTTCTTCTTTCCTCCTCCTCCTCCTCCTCCTCCTCCTCAGTGGCCCTTGCAGTGGAGGCCAGTCCACAGGAAACCTCCCACAGGAAACCCAACCCCGAGATCCCAGGACGTTCATGGATTCTTGGTATGGGCGCGCCACGCTCTTCATCGCAGAGCCGTCGCAGCCCAAGACACCCGGGGCACCCTGGAGGCGAGCAGGGTGTCTCTTGGCGTGGCCCCCCACTGCACTTCAGCGTCTTGACCGTGAGCGGATCCCCCGGCGTGGAGGAGGGGCACCAGCAGGGCGGCGCGCCCCATGGGGCCGCGGGTTTCAGTTGGCGGAGTGCATCGGCAGGGGGCCCCGCCGAGGGCGGAGGGGAGGCCACTGCCGGGCCGCCAGGGCGGCAAAGCCTGAGCGGCTGCGTCGTCGTCGCCGCCGCCGCCGTCGTCGACCTCACCGTCGTCGTCTTCGTCGTCGGCGTCGTCGCCGTCGGCGGCGTCGCCGTCCTCGTCCCCGTCCCCGTCGTCGTCGTCGTCGTCGTCGTCGTCGTCGTCGTCGTCGTCGTCGTCGTCGTCCTTGCCGTCGTCCTCGTCCTCGTCCTCGTCGCCACAGGCCGCAGGCCCCGCCCCTGGACTTGGCCGCGCATGAGACTGTCGCCTTGCCGCTGCTGAAGTTTGCCGGCGGCGATCGGCGTTCGAGGAGGGCGGACTCTGGACGCGGGGGGCGCCGGAAACCTCCGAGGACGTCGCTGCAGGGAAGCCGGCCGCACAACCGGCCGGATTCACAGATGGCACGCCCCGAGGACTCTCGGTGCACGTGCGGAGGGCCAGCGTACACGTGCGCACCCGGCTCTCGCCCAGGCCAGCCGCGCCGTGCGTGCCCAGATCCCCGAGAGCTGCAGCTTGCCCCTCGCCACTCCGGTGGGGTCGGAGGACCGCGCCGCGCCGACGACGCACCGGCGACGCGTCGGCACCGTCGGAGCGGGCGGGAGTCGGGCTCCACATCGGGCCGCACCGCCGATGCATCCCCGATGCGGCGCGGTTCCTCGCACGCATCTGCTAGGATGAAGTCGGGCGTGTGCCGCTAAAGGAGGAAGATTCCAGAGTAGTCAAAAAATAGTCTGAAGACGATTTTTGGTGGGAGTATGTTTGGGGCATGTTTTGCACATATGTTTGACTATCCTATTTTCGTCCAAATTCCGCCTGTGGGAGGATACGCCCGGCCTAATGCCAGGACTCCGCTCGGGAGGCCTGGATCTCCTCCACTCTCCCCTCCGAGCTGTGGCTGTCCAGAGGCTGCCCCCCACCCTTGATCGACCGACCCGCTCGAGTGGATCGAGCCGACTGGGCCGAGCCGTAAGTCGGGCCTGTCCCCCGACAGGGGGATTTTGGACGAAAAATAAAAAAGTACCCGAAACATATTTAAAAGATGCTCAACAAGAGTAGAACAATAGTCCCCCGACTATTTCTTCCTATTTTTGAATAGTCCCCTGTAGAGGGACAGGCCCGACTTAAGCCGAGCCCCGGTGTGGTGTCGCCCCACCCCCTCCGGGTATGCGCAGGGACGCCGATCGACGACGCAGCGCACATCAGCACGCAGCATCAAGCCGCAGACAGCCTTGCCCTCCCCCCAAAGGCATCCGAAGCGTTGCCCTCTCGCTATACGAGGTCCCCGAAGGCACTCTCCCCAGGGCTGGCGTCTCATCCTGAGTTGTCTCGTGAAGGGCTCTGGGACCTGGCGAGGGCCCCCGGTGGCCGAAAACGGACAAACCGTCGTCTTGATTGTTACATTGATGTCTGGGCCTCCCCCCTCCGCGCTCATTGAGCAGGGACCGACCGTCCCAGCAGGCCTACCACGAAGTGTTCTTAGAACCCATACATGTTCTAAGAAAAACACATTTTTTAGAACATACTCCTGACGTGTTAAAACAAGACAGTCTCAGCCAGACATGCTCCAAGAGCATTTCGCGCAGACCACACGAGGTTCTCAGAACATTGTTGGGTTGGGCTAAAGGCACGCCAGGACGCTTCGCCATTGCTTGAACTAACCCCCCTGACCTCCCCTTGGCACGCCACGCGCCCTCGAGGCTCATCTCCGGGTGAACACGCAGGTCGTCGGGTGCACTCGGGCCCACCACCCGAGAGAGACTTGCGGGGAAGGCCACCTGCTGGGAGGGTCTGTTCTGATTCCTGGCGCTGTATGTTATGTTGGCGGTGCGGCCGAAAGCCAGAGGCAAGGTTCACTGAAAGTCTGGCAGGTCTGCCTTCGGGAGCAGAGGTGCAGAGGAGCGGGCCTCTTGCTGGGGAAGGGCACGCACCTGGCAAATTGCCAGCAGCCGATAGGGAGGCTACGGCAGGTTCGTGTCGTGCCGACCCCAGCGTTGGTTTTTGACACCGCAGGGACCGTTCAACCTTGAACGATCGGCCGTCTCCGCAACGTCCAATCGTTCAACATCGATCGATTCTGGGTCGCCGGCGGCGTTCAACCTTGAACGCCCGCGCTGGGGTCGCCGCCGGTCGACACGACACGAACCTACCGTAGGGAAGCGCCTCGGCTTCACACGCCCTCCAACGGGAGCCACGACAACACGACCCCACGCGACAGCCCACGACGCCCCACGACGACAACCTACGACACCACGGCACCACCACACCACGACACAGCGACGCCGATGCGCCACGGCACCAAACACCACGGCACCGGGACGCAACACGACACCTCACGACCCCCCGCGATACCAGACGTGCGCCCCTCCGCCGCAGCAGCAGGGTGTCTTTCCGCGGTGACGCCCGCCATCCACCCCGCGACTTGGGGATTTCGCGCAGAGCTTCGCACGCGCGTAACGCACGACACGAGCACGAAGTACATACGATTTCCGGGTAGGAACAGACTTAACGAAGCTCGCAGACCCCGAACCTCCACTGGCCTATCCGCGCCCGCCCCTGCTTCCCTGCTCTTGGCCTTTTCTGGCAACTGGGCGATTGTGCGTGTCAGGTGCCCGCTGCCCACCTGGCCGACGGAAAAGAATGACGGCCATCGCCGCCAACCGACCTCGTTACGTTGCAGCTTTGGGGGGCCTCGTCTGCCCCATCGCACCAACCATTCGGGTCGCATCCATGTCGAGCGCGTCGAATCCGTGTTGAATCCACGTCGAATTCACGTCGAATCCGCGTCGAACCCACGTCGGAGAACACGAAAAGACTGCCATTCACAGGAAAAAGAGAAGTCCCCCGAAGACGCAGAGTAAACTTCGGCGCCCTTCGACATCACACGTGCAGCTGCACGTCTGGAACGTCGAGGAAGCCGCTCTGCATCTGCGTCACCTTGTGGGCCATCAGCCACGCGGCGAGGACGCGGCCCAGCTGCAGCGCAAAGCGGAGGGCAAGGAGCGCGAGGTCTGCGCCCTCTATCTCGCCGACCTCTCGCGCAGTTGGTGCCGTGGGCCCGCCCGAGTGGGCCAGCATCCACGCCAGCACAGTGACCAGGAGAACTGCGGCGTCGAACACAAACCAGAAATCTCTAAGTGAGCGGCGGAGCCCATTGACAATTGCCGAGGTAAACACTTCGATCACCAGGGCCCAGCCCACGATGATCCAGCAGAGTGTCTGCCAGCACCCGCCATCCAAGATGGAGTGCGCTTGTCCAGGTAGGATCTTCCCAGCGGAGCTGACCATGCCGAAGAGGGTGGACATGAACGCAAACGTGGCGCACCCTGCACAGAGCAAGCAATAAACCAGATAAGGGCGCTGGAGGCGCATCATAAGGATGCAGTGTCTCAACAGCTCCGCCTTACAGCTGCCCAGGTCCTTCTTGTTGCCCGGAGTGCTCAGAGACTCCAAATCAAACGACATTGTTCGGATGTGGGAATCGATGGCCCTGACGACTATGGGTTTTAAGAGGGCGAGGGCGCATATCCAGTAAAGCAGCTCCGGGACCTGAAAAGGCCAAACACAAAACCTTAGCACACCTTGGGCTATCTCAACATGAATTTAAAACTCGCCCCGTCAAGGGACTTCCTAGGTTTGTCCATACATCCTGGGTCGCGACACCCTTACCTCGAAGTAGAGCCAAACCGCGAACGCACTGCGAGCACACTGTACCAGCACCCAGAACTCAGATGGTGCCAGCCTGTTGCGCAACCAAGCCGCGCTGGCACGCAATGCCCACACCGATTTCCACTCAACACACGATGCTGCAAAGGTGATGTGCCAACACGCTGCTAACGCACAGTCCCACTGAATAGTGCTAGCGAGCAGCGCAAGCACTCAGCATTAACACACGCACACGCACACACACTCACACACACACACGCACGCAAAAGCAAACGTGTACATATACATATGTATATATATAGATAGAGATAGATAAACACATTTGGCGGTCGCGGCCTCGCGCGCAGCGTCGAAGCGGAGAAAGTCACACACGCAAGCGCACACGCACCCACGCCCACAAAACACATGGCCAGGATCTATGTTCTGGAGGGCTGTCGATTCCCAAGATGGACTCTCCCAGCTCAGGCACGAGTCCACATTCTCGATGCTCTCCGTGTCTCGCCGACCGCGCGGCCGACCGCGACCCGAGGTCGTGTGACCCGACCCCGCCACGCCGCCCGGATCGCAACGGCTACTGGGCAAATCGCGGGCTGGCGTCACGCTTCATGCACGGCCCGCCGCGCGAAGGGTGGAATTTCAGACGTCTGGGCCGCGGTCGGCTTTCGGCTCGGAATCGAACCGGCCTTCGCTCCCCACAGCCCTCGCGCAGGATCTCAGAGGCCTTCCAGCGCGCCAGATCTGCTCGCAGTCCCCCAGCCCAGCCCTCTGGTGAGAGGGGGGCGAAGAGGGGGGGCTGACTCGTGAGGGTGCGGGAACAACGGCCTGGAGCCGATGACAGATACATCGCCGATAGCTCGTTGATCAGCCCCCGAGAATGAGCATGGGCGGCCACGAGTTGCCGAGAAACCGAGAGCCGACCGAACCGATGACGAAACCGAAACCGATCGAAACCGAAAGGGGGCCTCCAGAACCGAATCAGCCGACCGAAACCGACCGAACGCGAAAACCGTACTGCAGGGTCACAGTGGCGCAGCCAGCATGCGCTCTCGCTCCCCGCGACGGCGCACCCCTCACACGCTTCATGGCCCCATCAGAGCTCCGCTAAAATTCCCAGCGGCGCAGCCCGCGCGCGCTCCCGCAAGGAACTTCGGCGAACCCCTCGCAAGTTTCGTGGCCCCAGGGAGCCTCCGGGCGACTCGCCGGCGGCGTCCACGCTGGCGGCGCGGGCGGTGTAGCAAGCGCTGGCGCCCGGGGGCGCGGCCGCGAGGATCGCGAGCAAGAGCGCGGGGGACATCCTGGGCATCGGTCGGGCGCCCCCAGAAGCAGCGCGCTGGAAGCCGGGCTCTCGAGGGAAGCTCGGGCCAGACGGGCGGCGGAAGCGGCGGATGTCTGAATCTCGGCGGACTTCCAAACCCCCAGGACCCGAAAATCAATTTCTCGAGCTCCGGAGCCCCCGGCAGCCGAAAAAACATTTTTCGGGGCCCGAAAAATTGTTTTTCTCTCCCCGGGTTTTCGGCGCCTCCAGGGAGCCTCCGGAGCCCCCCGGAACCGAAAAAACATCTTTCGAGGCTTGAAAAATTGTTTTTCTCTCACCGGGGCCTTCGGCGCCTCCAGGGAGCCTCCAAAGCCCCCGAAAGCATTTTTCGAGGCCTGAAAAATTGTCTTTCTCTCCCCAGGGCCTTCGGCGCCTCCAGGGAGCCTCTGGAGCTCCGGAAAGCCATAAAAGCATTTTTCGAGACCCAAAACATTGTTTTCCTCTCCCCCGGGGCCTTCGGCGCCTCCAGGGAGCCTCCAGAGGCCCCGGAAGCCGAAAAACATTTTTCGGGGGCTGAAACATTGTTTTTCTCTCCCCGGAGCCTTCGGCGCCTCCATGGAGCCTCCGGAACCCCCACGAGCCGAAAAACCATTTTTCGAGGCCAGAAAAAATGTTTTCTCTCCCGCGGGGCCTTCGGCGCCTCTGGGGAGCCTCCGGAATTCCCGTGGAAGAAGCGTTTTCGAAGCCTGGCCACGGGGCAAGATTTATCCGGCCAACGATGCGCCACTGCGCGCATCCGGCCAATCAGCCAACCAACCTCCTTGCTCCTGCTCCTGCTCCTCCTCCTCCTGCTCCTCTCCTCCTCCTGCTCCTCCACCTCCTCCTCCTCTTCCTCCTCCCTTTTTCTTCAAAGGGAAAGGCCAAGCGAAATCAGATCGGCGCGAATCCGTGGGCAGCGAAACCGAACTGGAAACCGGCGGCCGATTCGATCCCCTGGGCCGGCACGAGGCGCCAG
The DNA here is from genome assembly GCA_963575745.1 of Prorocentrum cordatum. Classification (NCBI taxonomy): domain Eukaryota; class Dinophyceae; order Prorocentrales; family Prorocentraceae; genus Prorocentrum; species Prorocentrum cordatum. Next base: position 6,943 of record CAUYUJ010005962.1, read on the forward strand.
CGAGGCGCCCGCGGCGAAACCGAATCAACCGAAGTAACCGAAGAGGGCGCGACGACGCAGGGACTCCGCAACAACCGAACCGACCGAACCGATCGATTCTAACCGACACCGACGCAACCGAACCGACCGGTTCGCGGCCGTCCATGATGAGTGAAGCGGCGTGCTCCTGGGCAGGATGGGGCACCCGAGCCCCGATGGGCGATGCGTGGGAGTCGCGGGCTCGATGCCTTCCCCGCAGGTGCCGATCACCCCTTTCGGCGGCCCTGGCCTGAAGGACGATGCCCCGCCCCCGCCACTGGGCAACCTCACGCGACCCCTACCCCTACAGGTCAGACTTCTACCGCGCATGCGGGGGCTCAGAGCTCGAAGGACGTCTGCAGGCGGGCACACCCCAGCGGCGGGGCAGGGCTCGCAAGTGGTCGCAGGCGGAGGAGGAGGCGGAGGAGGAGGAGGAGGAGGAGGAGGAGGAGGAGGAGGAGGAGGAGGAGGAGGAGGAGGAGGGAGGAGGAGGAGGAGGTGGAGGAGGAGGAGGTGGATACGCAGGAGGAGGAGGAGAAGGAGGAGGAAGAGGAGGAGGAGTCGCAAGCGCACGACGCGGCGGGAGGCGGCGCAAGAGGGGGCGGCCCGCGAGCGAGGCGGGGAGCTCCTCAGAAGGCAAGGGGCTTCTTGGAAAGGCCCGGGGGCCTCCCAGGAAGCCTCCCGAGACTCCGGGAAGGCCTCTGCAAGGCCGCCCGCCCGCCCTAGAAGCCCTCCCCCCCCGCCTTTTCAATTTGAGACTTGGGACAGGTATGTCCTCATACATGCGAGTTTTGGAGGACAGATGAAAAATAGTCCAAAAATATCGAAAGTAATGAAACATGGTCAAACAACTCGTCCCCATATTATTTTTTTTTTTTAAACATTTTTTGAAATTTATTCCTCCTGTAGAAGGACAGGCCTGACCTAACCCTAGAAGCCGGACAGGCCCGACTTAACCCTAGAAGGCCCCCCCGCCTGCTCAAGACGGCCGCTCCCCCCCCCCCCGTCGCGCCACCCGGCCGTGTGCGTGACGCCAGACGACGCGGCCCCAGGCCCACCATAGGGGAACGAACAATGACATAAACATAATTAACAACTCGGAGGTCCGCGCGGATTCATCGGATCGGCGCTGGGGCCCTGCGGCGGCGACTCCGGCGCCGCCCCTGGCGCGCCCCGCGCGCCAGGGAGGGGGGTCCAGCGCCAATCCGAGGAGTCCGCGCGGACCTTGTTCGTTCCCCTTCACCAGGAACGCCCGCGGGCCCCGCCCCCCCCAGAGATCCGATGTCGTGATTTTTTCCATGCGGGGCCCCTGGAAGTCTCGACCCATTCCCCAAGACCGGTTTTTCATCCTGAACCGTTTTCTGACGGTCCCGGGTCCTGGCAAGGGCCCCTCGAGGCCGAGTGGTACGACAAATCTACGTCCTGATGTTGTTCAATGCGTTGGATCCCTGGGCCCGCCCCCGACGACCCGCGATCGGCGACGCGCGCGGCCGAGGCCACGACGGGCCCACGGCCGCCCGCGACCGTGGCCGCGGGCCGCGGCCGCGACGACGCAGAGACGGGCCCGCGGCGACGACCGCGGGCAACGAGGCAACGATCGCGTTCGGCCACGACCGCGATCGGCCAGGAACGCGATCGGCCACGCCGCGACCCCTGCCGCAGCCGCGGCCGCGACCGAGGCCACGACGGGCCCGCGGCCACGACCGCGGCCGCGCGATCGGCGCGCACGCCCCCGCGGCCTGCGGCGAGCGCCGTCGGGCGATCGCGCGGCCGGCGGACACCTGGCTGCGGACGCCCAGCTGCCCGTGGAGGTCGGTCGGGCACGTCCCCCTACCTGGAGATCCGACGTCTTGACAGAATCAGGACGGAGGTGTTTCGTACTTTTCGGCCTCGAGGGGCCCTCGCTGGGCCCTGGGACCGTCAGAAAACGACTCGGGATGAGAAACCGGTGCTGGGGAATTGGTCGAGACTTCCGGGGGCCCCGCATTCAAAAAATCACGACGTCGGATCTCTGGGAGCAGGCGGACCTTGGACGAAAAATGAGACATGTTCCAAACAGACCGAAAAACACATTCCAGAAATACTCCACAGATCGTCCCATTTGGGAAGATGCCTCCTGGAGAGGGACAGGCCCGACGCAACCATGGAGGAGCACAGAAAGCGGCACGGACATCAACACCCGGAGCTCCGCGCGGGCTCCTCGGAGCGGCGCCGGAGCCCCCGTTGGCGGTGCCTCCGGCGCCGCCCGCTGGCGCGCCCTGCGCGCCAGGGGGAGCGGGGCGGCCCCGGCGGCCGACCAAAGACGTCCGCGCCAGGCCTCCGAAGGTTCATGCTGCTGCGCCGCTTTTTGCTTCTCGGGTCCAGCGTTAGGCCGGGCGTGGCCCCCTACAGGCGGATTTGGGACGAAGAATGAAAAATACGCGGGGTGGGAAATGACAATAATAGTAATAATAATAATCGTAATAATAGTACCAATAATAATACTAATAATAATTATAATAATAAATAATCATACTAATAAAATATAAAAAAATCATAGAATAACAATAAGAATACTAGTAATCGTAAATATATTAATAATAATTCTAGTAGTGCTAGTAGTAATAATAATGATAAACATAAATAAAAGAAATACATAATAGTAGTAATATAAATAAAAAAAGTATAGTAATATAAATAAGCATAATAATAGTGATAACTATATGTAAAAAATGCGACGACTACTACTACTACTACTACTACCGCTATTACTACTACTACTACTACTACTACTACTACTACTACTACTACTACAACGACTACTACTACTACTACTACTACTACTACTACTACGACTACGACTACGACTACGACGACTACGACGACTACGACTACGACTACGACTACGACTACGACTACGACTACGACTATGACTACGACTACGACAACGACGACGACGACTACGACTACGACTACGACTACGACTACGACTACGACTACGACGACAACGACGACGACTACGACTACGACTACGACTACGACTACGACTACGACTATGACTACTACTACTACTACTACTACTACTGCTACTACCACTACTACTACTACTACTACTACTACTACTACTACTACTACTACGACTACTACTACTACTACTACTACTACTACTACTACTACTACTGCTACTACTACTACTACTACTACTACTACTACTACTACTACTACTACGAATTTCCCTACCCAGGCTCTGCCTAGAAGGGTTCTTACTGTCTTGGCTTAAAGGGGCCGGGCAGTGCAAATCGCCCCGGGCGGTTCCCCCGGCTTCCGCCCCGCGGTTCCCCCAGTTACGTCTCCTTAGCTTAGCGTTGCTTATCTCAGCTTAGCTTATCTTATTTCATCTTAGCTTAGCTTAGCTTCATATTAGCTCAGGTTTATCGTAGTTTAGCTGATCATCATCTTAGCTTCGCTGAGCTGTAGCATAGCAGAGCACAGCACAGCATAGCATAGCGTAGCACAGCATAGCGCATCACAGCATATCATGGCATAACATAGCATAGCGCAGATAGCACAGCATAGCACTGTATAACGCAGCACAGCACAGCATAGCATAGCACAGCGCAGCATAGCATAGCATAGCAGAGCAGAGCATAGCAACTAATGCTGCTTTCCTAGGGGCTCCAACTTCTAGGTAGGGTCGCACTGGGGTAATACTAGTTGTAATAAAGTAAAAAGGGTAACACCAAGACTAATAATACTACTACAACAAGTTGCCCCATACTATTGTTTAGCCAATTTTGAAGAACCTCCTGCAGAAGGACGTGCCCGACCCAAGTCCAGCGCCCGCAGGCGCGGAGGGTCGGGAGCGGCCAAGAGGGGGGTGTCCAAGAGGGGGGGGGATGCAAATCATGGCTGGCGGCATGTGCGCGGCTCAGCGGGGGGGCCAGGGACGTCATGAAATAAGAAGAGGCGCCATGAGATCCGGGAAATCTCATGGCCCCAGCCACGATATCCCCCCCCCCTAGTCATCACCCCCTCTTTTGGCCGCCCCCGAGGAGGGGGGGGGGGGCGCGCCGCGCCGCCGGGGAGGATGAGGAGGAGGGGGGAGGAGAAGGAGGGGAGGCGGAGGCGGAGGAGGAGGAGGAGAGGAGGAGGAGGAGGGGGAGGAGGAGGAGGAGGAGAGAGGAGGAGGAGGAGGAGAGGAGGAGGGGAGAAGGGCCCGGGCGAGCGAGGCGGGGGCACGCGCGGCGGGGCCGTGGGCCCGCCTCGCATCGAGGCTTCGTTCGCAGGGGGGGGGAGGGGCAGCGAGCGTGGGGCGGAGAAACGGCGCCTCCGCCTCCTCCTCCTCCTCCTCCTTGCTCCTTCATCCCTCCTCCTCCTCCCTCCTCCACCCTCCCTCCTCTCGTCCTCCTCTGCTCTCCTCCTCTCCTTCTCTGCTCCTCCGCCTCCTCCCTCATCCGCATTCCCCTCCTGCTCCATGCTTCCTCCTACCTCTCCTGCACCTATCCTCCTCCTCCTCCTCCTCCTGCTGCTCCTCCTCCGGCTCCCCCCACCCTCCTCCTGCTCCTCCTTTCCTATCAGCCCTGCTTCTCCTGATACGCCTCCCCCCTCCCGCCTAGGCTCCTCCTCCCTTGCTCCTTCCTCCTCCTCCTCCTCCTCCTCCTCCTCATCCTGCTCCTCCTCATCCTGCTCCTCCTCCTCCTCCTCCTCCTCCTCCTCCTCCTCCTCGTCATCCTCCTCCTCCTACTGCTCCTCCACCTCCGTGCGCCTCTCGGGCCCGCGGTGGCAGCCCAGGGGCCGCGATGGGGCCTCTTGAGGGCCACTCTCCTGCCATCCTCGATCCCCTCGCGTTGGCTGCCCCCCCCGGGGCCGTCCGCCCGACATACCCCCATGCACGTCTGCAACCTGGCCTTGGCCTCGCTCTTCGGCGGCTGCGTGGGTAGAATCTACTCATCCGTTGCCGGAGGCTTTCGCGAGGGATGCTAGGGTTGACTGCCTACCAGGCCACCCCCACCCGACCCGAAGACCCGAATCTCGGGTTGGGGGGGGGGGTATGGGCTCCTGATGTGTTTGTGCGATGTTCCCCGTCCCCGGTGGTCGCTGCTGGTGCACCAGGCACTGCTAGCCCACATGTGGCTACCAATCCCCTGCCCTCCGGGCTGCTACTGCTCATGCCTTCCGCAGGGCACGGAGCAGAGCACCCCGCCCACGGGTCGAATTCGAGTGCCCGCTTAGACCCAGATAGAGGGCGCGGCCCTCGGAGGAGGGCCCGTCGAGCCAACGACGGCCCCCCCTCCCCCAGCGCGTGTGGCCCCCGGGCCTCTCCTGGCGGCTCTCCCGTCGCCAAGGCAGGATCCGCACCTGGGAAAGCAAGTCGGGACGGGCCCCGGGACGGCTCCTGGGACCAGTCTTGCACGGACTTGGGCCAGGCAGGTGAGCCGCAGTTGTCTCCGCTGGCCCTCCTCCGAGATGTCGTAGCCTTACGCAGCCTCCTCCTCCTCATCCTCCTGCTCCTCCTCCTCCTCCTTTTCGTCCTCCTCCTCCTCCTCCTCCTTTTCGTCCTCCTCCCCCTCCTCCCCCTCCTCCTCCTCCTCCTCCCCCTCCTGCTCCTCCTCCCCCTCCTCCTCTTCCTCCCCCTCCTCCCCCTCGGCGCGCGCCGCAGGTGCATCCAGCACTGGGGTCCAGTGCTGCAGCACTGGGGGGGCGAGCCCCGGATCGGTCCAGAACGTGGGGCCGCAGACCGAACCCTCCCAGAGCTTCAGGAAGCCTCGCTTTCCAGCAAGAGGGGCGGCGAAGCCGACGACCGCATTCGATGCAGGCTCTGGCGGGCTGCGGTGCAGTAGGAGCCCGACCACAAGAGACCTTCCGCAGGAAACCCCACCCTGAGACCCCCGGATGTCCAGTGATTTTTGGTATGGGGACGTCACGCTTTCCATCGTAGAACCATCGAAACCCAAGAAACCCAGGGCACCCTGGAGGCAAGCAGGGTGTTTCTTGGCATGGCCTTCCTCTGTAGCGCCCCTACTGGCAAGATGAGTGGCAGAGACTTCGACGATGGCCGTGGTAACAACGCGGAGGCCACTGGCCATGAGAGCACGGGGTAAAGCTACGTGCGACAAGGAAGGGGAGAGCGGCGCCACGCAGCTGGTAGCAAAGATGATAGTGGTGATGATGACGACGACGACGACGGATGATGATGGCGATGGTGATGATGATGAAGATGATGATGATGATGATGATGATGATGATGATGATGGTGATGATGGTGATGATGGTGGTGATGATGATGATGGTGAGGATGATGATGATGGTGGTGGTGATGATGATGGTGATGATGGTGATGATGGTGTTGGTGGTGCTGGTGATTACGATTGTGGAGATGGTGATGATGGCGATGATGACGATGCTAACGAGGATGATGATGATGACGATGGTGGTGTGATAATGATGATGATGGCAATGATAACGATGATGACAGCGATGATAAGGATGCTGATAACGCTGATGGTGACGACGACGATGATGATGATGATTATGGTGATGGTAATGACGATGATGATGATGCTGATGATGATGATGATGAGAGAAAGAGCATGACGAAGATAATGAACATTGTGATGTTGATGATGACGATGATGATGGTGGTGATGATGACGATGGTGACGACGACGATGATAATTGTGGTGATGCTGGTGCAAATGTTGATGTTGGTGTTGTTGGTGATGGTGATGGTGATGCTGATGGTGGTGACGATGATGGTGGTGATGTTGATGATGATGCTGATGATGATGATGCTGATGCTGATGCTGATGATGATGATGATGATGATGAAGATGATGATGATGATGATGATGATGATGATGATGATGATGATGATGATGATGTATTTCCTTCGGACCATGGCGTCACCCAACCATGGCAACAACTGTAGAAAGGGGAAGGCGAAATAGCGGAGGGCCCTAGGACTGCCATAGCGCACCAGCTCGCCAGGCCCTAGGATGGCCCACCGGCGTGGCGCACTGCTGCGTGCCAGCTGACGCAGCCTATCGCTGGTGCCAGCCCGGAGTGACACCGACTGTAAGGAGTCCCCTTGCATTCATCTGCAAGCATCTGCGCGTCGGGCAAGAGGAAAGGCACATGGGGGGAGCGTGGCGAAGTGGCGTAGAAAGAATGACGGACAATTGGCCGCGAGATGATTGATGCCTTGACCTAGTCAGGCCACTGAGCACCGCCCCTAGCAATGCTCGCTCGTGTGCCACATGACTCAGGCCGTCGCGAATTCCGGCCGACTGCTTGACCTCGCGTGCCTACGAAGGTGAATATGCCTTGCCCCCCTCCTTCTCCTCCTTCCCCGCCTGCAGGACACATTCCCCTATCCTAAGAAGGGGAAAGAACGTCCCCAACCTCTTCCTCCTCCCCCTCCTCCTCCCCCTCCCACTCCTCCTCCTCCTCCTTCTCCTTCTCCTTCTCCTCCTCCTCCTCCTCCTCCACCTCATCCTCCTCGTCTCTCTCCTCTTCTCTCTCCTCCTCCTCCCTCACCTCCCTTCTCCTCCTCCTCCTCCTCCTCGTCCTCCTCCTCCTCCTTTCCCGAGCATCCTAGAGCCGCCCAGAATAACACCAAACGCGCAGATCCTTCCCCTTCTTCACCCCCTCCTCCTCCTCCTCCTTCTCCTCCTCCTCCTACTCCTCCTCCTCCACCTCGCTTCCTCCTGTTCCTCTCTGCCGTCCTCCTGTTCCTCATCCTCCTGCTGATTCGCCTTCTCTCGCATCATCCTCCAAACTGACACACGTCACCGTAATCCTCATCCCCATCCCTCCTGCTCCTCAACATCACCGTACCATTGGTTTTCGTATGCTCACGTCATCATCCCTCTTCTCCTTTTCCTTCTCCTCCAAGTCCTCCTCCTCCTCCTCCTCCTCATCATAGTCCTCGTCCCCCTCTTCCGCCTGATCCTCCTCCTCCTCCTCATCATCATCATCATCACCATCATAATAATCATCATCATCATCATCATCATCATCAACATCATCATCATCATCATCACCACCACCACCACCACCACCACCACCATCATCATCATCATCAACATCATCATCATCATCATCATCATCATCATCATCATCATCATCATCATCTTCATCATCCCCATCATCATCGTCATCATCATCATCAACAACATCAACATCATGCTCATCGTCATCATCATCAGCAGCATCATCACCAAAATCACCATTGCCTTCATCATCAGCAACATCATCAACATCATCGTCCTCCTCCTCGTGTTCACCAATACCAGCCTCATCTTCATCATCATCATCACTGTCGTAGTTTCCGTCATCCGGGCATCCTGCCTCCATTCTTCCTGATCGAATCATCTCTCATCCTCTCATTCCTCCTCGACAACAGCCACTGCACCACGCATATCGTAGCACACCTGTGGATGCATGATCACACAACCGTATATACTCCACTACAGGCACCAACATGTAAACCCAGATAGAACCATGGAAAGCACCCAGCGGTTTGCACTCCCAACAGTAGCCCCCTTTCATATGCACCAAACAGCCTGCACCACGCAAATCCGCCGAACCTGTCGGCGTGCTTTTCCGGAACGCCCGTCCTCCTCGGGTCCTCCTCCCCAGGTCGGTAGGAGTCCCAGAAGGGGGGGAGGGAGTCAGATACGCATCTGTCCTTGCGGGTCCTCCTCCCTCTCCCCTCCCCTCTCCAACGCTGGTCCTCCTCCGGTCCTCCTCCCCAGGGAGGGGGGGCCCGGGGGGGAGTCCTTTTCCTCCTCCATCTCCTCCTCTTCCTCCTCCTCCTTATCTCCGCCTCCTCCTCCTCCTCCTCCTCCTCCTCCTTCTCCTCCTCCTCCTCCTCCGCATCCTACTCCTGCTCGTCCTCATCCGCATGCTCGGGGTCGTCGTTAATGTTTTCCAAGGTTGGCGGCGCAGGACGTCAGGCCTTCACACTACAATTGCGTGTATAGACCTACGGTTGCATGTGCACCGGTTTATATACATATATATACAGATACATGTATATGTGTCGACGGAATTCCAACGATTGCACAGCACCGGTTGCACCCATGATGCTGCACCACATACCGGATGCGCAGATTAAAGCACATGCGTTCTCTTGCCTGATGAACAAATAAATTATACCCCCATCCCCCCTCGTTTTTCATAATAATATAAAAAAAGTCATCGCAACACGGATGTTCACCAAAAGCGTGCGCGCGTTCTTGCGAATTTTTGGGGGAACCATGAATTGTTCAACATGTTCATGAAATGAAACTAAACGGGCTTCGCGCGGTCGCATGTCGAAATCGTTCGAACGCCCTTGCGCGCGTGCTGGGGTGGAACGAGCCGTATCAAATAATACCATGCGAGCCACTCTCGCGCGTCTTCCACGCGCGCATTTCGACTTCCTTCCAAGGCTTTCATCACCGACGCGAAACCGCCGTCATCGTCGTCGGCGTGATCAGCATCGGCGCCGTCACTGGCTGCCCCGTCGTCGCTGTCAACATCGTCACCAGCACCGCTCCTATCATCATCGTACCTACCGTCGTCGACGTTCCCATGATACCGCGCCCGCCCAAAACGCCGACTCGCACTGAAATGCCCGCTGGTATGTGCCGAACGAACAGCGCCACCGCGGTCGCGTCGGTCACGCCAAACTAACTGGCCGCTGCGCGCGCGAGCATGCGCGGGCTAGCGCGGCCGCAGAGATGCACCAGCCAACAACCAGCACTCATCGCAATCGCTTCCGCATGGGGTTTGCAAGCCATATTGGAGGTGGGTGGGTGGGTGGGATGTTAGCGCGAGCAGTGGAGTGGACAATTTCAAGTTGAGCATTGGATAGCACTGCATAGGTTGCACCGCATAAGCTGCGCTTCACAGCATGACCCAGTAGAGTGCAACTCAAGTGTCCAACAACCCGATGCTTCTTGATAGTGTGACGTCCAGAAGCTGCGCGGATACAGGAAGGCTCCGTGGTAGGAAACTGACGTTGCTCGCAATTTTCTTGCAGTACTCTGACAGAGAGTACGCCCTGTAGCCGCTCAGTCTGACCTTTGATGCGCACTTCAAGTCCCATAGGGCGCTGACCTTGCAGGCCATTTGGCCTCTCACCTTTATGGCGCGTGTTTGCTGCGGGGGAAGGAGAGGCGAGCATGGACTTCATGTGCGGAGGGAACTTGGGGGCCTGTTGAAGCAACAGCGCCGCGTGCTAGGATGACCCTGGTCCTGCTCGTTCTCCTCCTCCTCCTCCTCCTCCTCCTCCTGCTCCTCTTCCCTCCCCTCCACTCTCCTCTCTCCTCCCCCTCCTCCACCGCATACTCCCTCTCCAACTCCCTCTTATCCTCCCCCTCCCCCTCCTCCCACGCACCTATCCTAGCTCACCTCTTCCGTCTCATCCTGCTCCTGCTCCTGCTCCTTCTCCTCCTCCTCCTGCTCCTCCTCCTCCTGTTTCTCCTCATCCTCCTCCTCCCTCTTCTCTTCCTCCTCCTTCCTCTACTCCCACGTCCATTTCCTCCTCCCTATCCCCTGTCCCTTCCCTCTCCTCCTACGTACCTCTCCCAAGTTATCGTCTCCTCCTCCTCCTCCTCCTCCTCCTCCTCCTCCTCCTCTCTCCTCCTCCTCCTCCCCCTTCCCCTCCCTCCTCCTCCTCCTCCTCCTCCTCCTCCTCCTCCTCCTCCTCCTCCTCCTCCTCCTCCTCCCCCTCCTTCTCCCTCTCCTCCCCCTGCTCCTCCACCCTCTCCTCCTCATATTTATCCTCGTCGATATCCTCCTTCTCTTGCTCCTCATCCTCCTGCGCACCCGCCTCCACCGCGTCCTCCGTCTCCTCCTCACTTCCCCGCGCATAACGGAGCAGCGGGCCCCTCGACGGCCGCCGGAAGTGGCGGCAGCGCAGGGGGGCAAGCGCGGCTGGCAGTAGAAGATAGAGGCTACCGGGAGAAGTGCATCAGGGGCACATGGGACGCACAAAGACATACTAGTACTATATGTCCTCCTTGGAGGCGCGCGTCCGACCCGATCATGTAGTATACCAATCTTGTAGTATATCGTTTCCCGAGCGGTGTGACCAGAAAGCGCCCGCCACGACGCATATACTATAAGATCTCTCGGTGCGCGCGCCGCCACTGAGGGGGCGACGAACATATAGTAGAAGTATGTTGGGGTGACGCCGAGCACAGGGTATAGAACCAGGGGGGGACGGCTACCCTAGGCCCCAGGGCCGACCCAAGGCGCTAGGGCAGCCTGGGGCAGGGCCTACCCAAAGGCCTGAGGGTAGCCTAGGGTCGGGCCTACCCCAGACCGTACGGACAAGTTTGACGTACGCGTAGGGCGCAGGCGCAGGGTAGGCCTAATAGTGGATTTGCAGGAACACGACTAATTCGCCGGCCCAACGGGCCAGAGGCGTGCTAAGATCTCCGGTAATTGGTTAACAATGTTTCTAGTTCGCGCGCGCGGGGCGGCCCCTGGGGGTCCCCCGGCGAAAAGTATCCCGACCGCAGCCCGAGCAGGTCTACTCAGAGATGGTTTCGAGGGCCTTTTTTCGACAACCCTCACGGGGATCGTGGCCTCCGAGGGGGGTGCACTCGACTACCCCGCCCCAAAAGGCCCCAAGAGCCCCCCAAGAGGCCCAAGGGGGCCCCAAGACGCCGCCAAGGAGCCCCAAGAGACCCCCAAGAGGCCCCCAAGAGGCCCCCAAGAGGCCCCCAAGAGGCCCACAAGTGGCTTCAAAGAGGCCCCATAGAGCGCTCGAGGGCCAGCGGAATGAGCGAAGCGATTAAATAATTTCAGACAGAGGGGAAGAGACAGGGATAATAAATACCTAATTACGACAGAAAATGCGAATGTTCTCTTAGGGGGGAGGGGGGGGAAGGAAGAAGAGGGAAGGGGGACGGGGAGTGGGGAGATAGAGGAAGGTGAGGAGGAAGATAAGCAGGGACTCGCAGGAAGAGCAGAAGAGGGTGCGAGAGGGGGAGACGAGCATGGCAACGACGACGACGAGGGCGACGCCGACCACGACGACGCGGGGAAGGTGAAGAAGAGGGAGAGGAGAGGGCGGGGGAGGAAGCGAAAAGGGGCAGAGGTGAGGAGAAGGAAGAGGAGCAGGGAGCAGCTACCAAGAAACTGGAGCAACGCATGGCCGCATCCAGATTGCGGAACATCCGGAGGCCGCGCGCTGGAGCGACGCGCGGTGCCCCCGGGGCCACAGATGGGCCGCGCGCTGGAAGGGCACGCGGCCAGAGGCGTGTGCCCGCCCGTCCCGGAGACAGGACGCACCACGCGCATCCAGCCTCCAGATCTGAGGGAGGAGAAAAGAGGAGGAGGAGAGAGGGGGATGATGATGATGACGATGACGATGACGATGACGATGATGATGATGATGATGATGATGATGATGATGATGATGATGATGATGATGATGATGATGATGATGATGATGATGATGATGATGATGCTGATGATTCATCAATGATGATGATGAGGAGGAGGAAGAGGAGGAAGAGGAGAGAGGAGGAGGAGGAGGAGGAGGAGGAGGAGGAGGGAGGAGGAGGAGGAGGGAGGAGGAGGAGGAGGAGGGAGGAGGAGGAGGAGGAGGAGGGGGATGATGATGATGATGATGATGATGATGATGATGATGATGATGATGAGGAGGAGGAGGGGGAGGAGGAAGGAGGAGGAGGAGAGGGGAGAGGAGGAGGAGGAGGAGAGGAGAGGAGGAGGAGGAGGAGGAGGAGGAGGAGGAGGAGGAGGGAGGGGAGGGGGAAGGGGAGGAGGAGGAGGAGGAGGAGGAGGAGGAGGAGGAGGAGGAGGAGGAGGAGAGGAGGAGGACCAGTGCAAACCCACGACTCATCACCGATGTTGGAACAAACCCTCCCTCCGAGCTCCCTCTTCATAGGCCCCGATAAAGGTTCCTTTCCACTGAGGGGACTGCTTCGTTGGGAGACAACCGCTTGAGGACCCTGAGGCATGCCAAAACACCATTCTCGGGACTTCAATGCCAAGGATCCATTTGACTATTGTGCCCTGGCGATCCTGAATCGTGCCAGAGCGCCGTTCCTGGGACTTCAATACCGCGAACCGACGTAACTGTTGCACCCTCACAAAACTGAACCCGTCCAAAACATTAATAATCTGGAAAACTGACAATGGGAGTGTGCCAAACTCTTGCACTTTGTTAAAAAGAAAGGTGCGCGGCGCTCAAGCGAGAACCACATTGTGAAAACGACCCGCCCTCAAACCGTGAAGCTCTTGAAATTGCCTTGAACAATAAAGCAAATGCGCGCGGCGCTAAGGCGAGAGCCACAGATTGAAAACGGCCCGTCCACACTCCGTGAAGCTCTCGCAATGTAAAACATCAATGTGCGCGGCGCTTAAGCGAGAGCCACATGTTAAAAACGGCCCGCCCTCAATCCGTGAAACTCTTGCAACTTTTTGAAAACGAATGTACGTGGCGCTAAGGCGAGAGACACATGTTGAGAACCACGCGCGCTCCTTTCGTCAAGCTGTTGCCAATGTTTGAGATGCAAGGTCATAGATGGTGAGGAAGTCTCAGGCGACACACCCGGCCCACCCTTTCGACAGGCCTCGGGGAGCGACAGGGAGGAGCTATTTGAAAACAAAGGGAATGGTGGAGGAGGAGGAGGAGGAGGAGGAGGAGGACGAGGATGGAGGGGGGAGGATGAGGATGATGAAGAATGATGATGATGTTGATGATGATGATGATGATGATAGGCGGAGGAGGATGAGGAGAGGAAGGATGAGAGGAGGAGGGAGGAGGGGTAGAGGAGGAGGAGAAGGAGGAGGGGTAGGAGGAGGAGGAGGGCGGAAGGGGAGGAGGAAGAGGAGAAAAGGGGGGGGAGGGAGGGGGGGGGGAGAGGAAGCGAAGAAGAGGAGGAGCAGGAAAAGAATGAGGTCGAGGACTTGGGGTTGGGCGAGACGAGCGGAAGCAGGGTGAGGAAGGATGGGGAGCGGAGGCGCCACTAATCAGTAGTAACTCCAACCTGAGCCCGTCGCTGCGGCGGCGACGAGAAAGCACGGTCGGCGATGGGCTCGCTGATGCTCGCCTCGATGAACGTCCTCGGCCACGAGGACGACGACGACGACGCCCTCTACGAGGAGGGGGAGGAGGAGGCGGGGTTCAGGGGGGTGGAAGGAGCGAGGAAGAGGAGGAGGATGAGGATGAGGACGAGGAGGAGGAGGGTCGAGGGATGATGATGATGAGGGAGGACCCATCGCCCACCACGTCTTCTTACTCCGTCAACTCCTCACTATTTCTATCGTTTTCCTCCTCATCACCATACTAATCAGCATGCTCAGCATCACCAGCATGATTATCATTATCATCAGCAGCATCATCGCCATCATCATCATCATCATCATCATCATCATCATCATCATCATCAACATCATCATCATCATCATCAGCATCGTCACCATCGCCATCACCATCATCATCAGCAGCAGCATCGTCATCGTCACCGTCTGCACCATCATCACCACCAACATCCTCATCACCATCACCAGCAACATCACCATCGCATCATCATCATCAGCAGCAGCATCACCGTCATCATCCTCATCCTCATCCGCATCCTCATCACCATCAGTATCATGATCATCATCAGAACCATCATCATCATCATCATATCATCATCATCATCATCAGCATCATCATCATCATCATGATCATCATCATCATCGTCATCAGTAACATCAGCATGAACATCATCATCATCCGCATCATCATCGTCGTCATCGTCTCGTCTTCGTCATCGCCATCATCTCCATCGTGATTCACCTTCGCCTCCTCCACCTCCTCCTCCTCCTCCTCCTCCTTCTCCTCCTCCTCCTCGGCCCTTGCCTCCAGCCTGTCGTCTTCGTCTCCCTCGCCGCCAGCTCGCCCTCGCCCTCGTCCTACGCATCCTCCTCATTCCCCTCAACCCATCACCCTCTCGCCCCCCTCTGGCTTCGCCGCCTGCCCCTCCTGCTGCTCCTGCTGCTCCTGCTGCCCCTCGCCCGTGGGATTCCGCCTCTCCCGGCCCCTCCTCCCACCTCCAACGCATCCCCCTGGCCCCCTCCCCTGCTCCTCCTCGGCACAGCCTGAACGCGAACAAGGTTGTCCGCGCCACATGCCACTTACGCCACCGCATGGCAAGAGCCAGAGGCGGGTGGCGCCTCCCGAACAGTGCCCAGAAATGAAAGGCGAGGCCAGCACACAGGCTGGCAGACGTGGAAGCCGCGCCTCACGGCGCAGCGCTGCTCGAGAGCGGCTGCACCACTCCTGCACGAATCAGGGAGGCCGTGCGCAGCGGATCCTCGAGGCACCGCCACACACGATTGACCTGAAAACGCGCAGGCGCACGCGTGAGGCCCGAAAGGACTCGAGCACCCCACGCGCCTGAAGTGGGAGGGCCTCGACAACCCTGTGACAAGTTCGCAGAGATCTTGACCCCTCCCAACCCACACACGACACACACAGTGCACCACAGCCTCCGCCCACCGCCCCCTATAACGGCGAAAGGGTGCATAAAATGCGGCCTCTCATCCGCAAGCTGCACCCGCACAGAAGCCAGGTCTGCTCTCGACAGGCTGCGCGGCGTGACTGGCGGCGGGGGCTCTACCACCACCCTTGGCACAGGGCAGTCCACTGCGCCTGAGCCACGAGCCTTGCGCTGCCGCCGAGGGACATGCTCACAATCAGCATCGCACATACGAGGCCCAATGCGCGCAACCCAGGACGCCCACTGAGAGAGCACGAGGGCCTTGGCTTTGCGAACACGGCGGAGCTCAGGGTCTATGCGGGCTCTCGAGGCAACCCACTGAGCCCATTCATCAGCATGCGCGTTACCCTCTTTTTCAAAACGAGTCGAAAGTCCAGACTGGATGCGGGCTTCGGCGCAGTGGCCTTTGACTTTGCGCAGATCGACACACTCGATGCCGCCCCAGTCTGCGACGCAGCGCCTTCACCTGAACCCATAACTCGGACCAGGCTGCGCGTGAGGAACAACAGTACACCTTGCCACGCTGGTGAGCTCCATTGTGGACGAACGCAGAGTCAGTGTAAAAAATACTGTCAGGAGCACTATGCTGCAACGCGCGGTTGAAGGCAAACAGCTCTGCACAGTCAACATCTCGGCACGCCAACTGGAGAGTGCCGCGCATCACCGAAATGACCTTGTACGGATGGTGCGGTTGCACGCTGACAGTGGCCCAGCCAACAGCCTGGGACGCTGGCGGCAGATGCTGGCCCATCCAGCTGGCATCGAGAAAAATATGGCCTGCCATCTCAGTGGGTCCTCCGCCGAACCACCGATCAGGGAGGGGTTCGCAGGAGGAAGGGGGGCCTCGGGGACGAGGGGCCTCTCGGCGAAGAGGAGAGGCAGAGGATCCACGCACGCCCTGACAACCGAGGTCAAAAACTCAGGCGGGACCTCCTGTGCCATGAGGTCATCGTGGCCCGCGCAGCACGCATGACGATGCAGGAGCGTGCCAGGGGCCTGCTGACACAAGCGGCAAAGGGGGCCGGCGGCGCACTGCGCAAGCCACTGACGATGCTGAGGCCATTGCCCCCCCCCCCCCCCCCCCCCAGCAACAACACTCCTAAGGTAGGCCTTCTCATCGTGTCTGAGACCATTAGAGGCTAAAAGGGACTGCAGAAGCTGAAAAATCCACCCAAGAGAGAGCTCAGGAACACCTTCTCTCGAAGCCACTTTTTCCCAGAGCCACTGCAAAACCACTTGATGAAGCCACTTGCGGACGGCGCGAGGCCCTGACTGCGCAACAGAGACCTCGCCATGCCGAGGATGAGACCACACAAAGCCTTGCATGCTGATGCCAAGTCGCAAGGCTGTAGCAGCACATGCAGAGAAAGGGCCACTGATGCTGGCCCAAGGATTGCCGTGATCAGTGAGCCTCACAACAGCGTCTCGCAATCCTTGCTCCAGCATCGCTCGTGGGTGCCATAGCTCCCACGCCGCGGTGGCAAACTGCAAGAGAGGAGCACACTGCAGCCCATATGCAGGGTCGATCTGACGACGTTCACTGAGCATGAGCAGCAGCGTCACACTCTTGCCATCGAGATTGTTCGCCTGAGCTCTGGCCTGCAGCATGCGCGCTTGTCTGGGATCTGTGCCAGTGGTGCCCGGCACCTTGCACCCGTAAGTGTGAGAGGACAGAGCAGCGCTGCGGATCATCGCGCGCAGCTGCCGCTTGCAAACAAAAGGCGACAGGGCCAGCAACTTGCGTGCTCGGGTGGCGGCTCGCTTTTTTCTGCTGGCGCGGACAAACTGCTTGTGAACCTTGCCAGCGGCAAAGTCGATACCAAGATTCCTCTCAGTACAAACGCCGTTGAGCTTAACAGAGCGAAATCGGGCCCCAAGGAGCCCGCGGAGCCTGGTACTAGAGGCAACAACCCGACTCTTTTTTAACGCAATGGGCAAGCTGACGTTTTTTAACTGCGAATGCAACAAACGAGTGGCACCTGCAAGCTCTGCAGCTACGTCTTCCTCTCTGCCGAGCCGTTGCAGGCCAAACTCGTCCACAACGTTTCCAAGATGCATGTGCGGAAACGCTGCCTGCGCGACGTCTAGGGGCGACAGCAGCACCAGCTGTAACATTAGAGTGGCAAAGTGACACCCTGGCAGCACTGCTTGCAGAGTATAAATAGGCATCGACGTCGCCCCACCAAGAGCAAGCACTCGTGGACAGCGATCGAGATCTACCAGCCATTTGAGCTGCCGCACTGGAAAGCCTGAGCGCAAAGCAGCCTGCAACAATGCATCGCGCCTGATGTGCTCAAATGCTTTGGCAAGGTCAAGAAGCACAAGGGCGCTGGAGAAACCCCGTGCCCTACCCCACTCAGCGGCAGAAGCCTGCAGCCAAACCAATTTGTCCGACGAGCGTCCAGCCGTGGACCACCAGTAAGGCCGATCATGCTGCTGCTGCCCAGCTGCTACCAAGGGCTTTCGGAGCCTCCCCTGCACGCGAGCCAGCATGTGAATAAGCGCGATGGGTCGGAGACCCCCATCACGTTTAGAAAGAAACACAACCTTGGTCCAGATAGAAGGCCAAGTGCAGGAGGTTTCAACTTCAAGCAAAATATCGAGGAAAGCTTCCAACGCTTCGTCGGACAAGTGCAAAAGCTGGCGCGGACAGAGCTGGTCAAAGCCACATCCTGACCGTCGCGGAAAAGAGCGCACGCACGCCTTCAGCTGCTCGAGCGAAGGTCGCAAGAATGGAGGGCCAAGATCCGTCGGCATTCGATCTGGTCGCTAATAGCTCCAACCTTCCACCAACCCGACCACTCCGCCTCAAGAGCCCCCACCTCCTCCTGAAGGGTGCATGGCTTGCCAGCTGTTAGAGAGCTGGCGCGCCAGGGAATGGCAGGCTTGGAGAAAGCATACAGAGCAGCCGCGCCGTCAATCGAGCGCCTGCGCACCCAATCACGCCAGCCCGCCTGCTTGCCTCTCTCTGCCTGCTTGAAAACTGCCACGGCTCGCGCACCAGTTACCTTCGCCGCTGCTGAGGCTAGCTCGCACGGCAAAGAGAGAGACAACTGAAGAAGCAGTAGCCAGGGCTCGGCTTCCTGAGTGGGAACGCCGCTAGCTTTGCGCCGTGCCTGGACACTGCGACCTAGCCTGAGGGTGCGAGCACGTAAATTTGGCGGCTGCCAGCGCGCCAGGCCTTCAAAGCAGCGAGCGAAAAGCCGCCACCAGAGGGCAGCTGGGCTGAGCGTGGGAAACGCAAGCGGATGCGGAAGCAAAGGCTTGCGCGTGTAGAACTGTAGAGAGAAAGCCCTGCCATAATACTCGGGATTCTCAACCGGCGCGAGGTCGTGCACGTCGGCGAGCTCAAACTCAGCATCGGCTACCCACAACCGCCACTTCTCCGCGAGTGGGAGACCTGACATCTGCTCACAGAAATGCGGCCATCGCGGTTGAGGATCCGTCCTCCTGCACGCCACTGGAGCCTCTAGGGGAAAACGCTTGGGCACACGTGCTGCGCGAAACTCCAGCCCACACTGCGAGAGTGGCGAGAGCTGCAGTAGCACTGGACAGTGTGGTGAGGTGCCTGCATCAGGCACAATGAGAACACGAGCTCGATGCGACAGCGACTGGGAAACGACAAATTAGTCGATGACACGACCAGCAGAGGCGGCAGCATAAGTGCAAGTGGCAACCGATGGGAACAAGCAAACTCCGTCTAACGCTTCCACCCAAAGACTGCCCTGGAGCTCCTCAGGAGGCATCTGGAAATCTCCACAGATAACGAACGAAAAACCTACAGCTTTCACCACCTGCCCCACGTCAGTGAGGATGGCCCAATTCTTCTTAGACAAGCCCTCAGAATGGTGAAGGTACATATTGACCCACAGAAAGCCTAGAGGCGTGAGTCCATGACTGTGCAGGATGCGAACACGGCCCTCATGCATAACGCTGGGCACGCACTCGACCTCAGACAATCCAGCGGCCGCTGGCACACACTGCAACAGTCCACCTGATGTGCCACCCTGTGAGGTGGCAGCGGCCGCGGCGAAGGCAGCGCGCCATCCCATACCACGAAGTTTGTGCTCCCAGATGTCGCACCTGTCTCTCAGCATGTGGTGCTCCTGCACAGCGACTGCAGCGGCACCTCGAATCTGCTCATGCCGTAGGGCAGCCTCCAAACCACTACGGCCAGACACATTCACGGTGACCAGGGTGAAGCTAAAGATCCGATTCAGCAACCCCGTCCACACGAGCCTTCTTCTTAGCGGCCTCGATGAGCTGGTCGAAGACCCCCTGGACAAGCTCGTGCTTGACACCCTGCTGCTCCGCTTCGGACTGAATCTGCTGCCCAGCACGCTGCTGCTCCAGCCAGGCGAGCAACTCAGTGTGGGAGGCCTGGGCACGCTGCCGCGCTGCTGCTGCATCACTGGCTGCGCGTGCGGCACGCTGCGCCTCGGCCTCGGCCTGCGCCATGCCCGCGACCTCCCGCACAGCCGCCTCCTCTGGGGTGGCTGGGGCGCGCGCGGCGGCTCCGCCAAGCGGCTGAGCAGCAGCTGCCTCGGGAGCGCCATCGGCTGCAGGAGCGACGCCAGCGGCACCAGCAGCAGGAACACCAGCAGCCCCTGGAGCAGGAGCGACACCCTGCATGACCACGTCGGGCTCGGCGAGCTGCCGCAGCGTGGGGACAAGCGCCTGCAGCTGCTGGGCGAAGTCGGTGAGCCTAGGGTCCGCCTTGAGCCCGTCCGCCAGGGCAGCAAGCGCCTTCGCGGGGTCCACCGACTGCGCCATGCTCTGGTAGGCCTGGGCAGCACGCGCCGCCGCCTCCGCACAGCGCGCCTTGGCCTCGTCGAGCTCCTTCTTCGCCGTCGCGGCCGCCGTGACGGCTTCGAGGGCTGCCTCCTGAGCACGGTTGTAGGCCCGCTGCGCCTTGTCGCGCTTGTCGGCCACGACGTCCTGCTCGATGCGTGCCGAGCGCGCCTCCGCACGCGGCTCGCCAGCCCGTAGCGCACGGTGGGCGACCACCTTGGCCACCAGCTGGGGCGTCCAGTCAGCGGAGACGGCCTCGAAGTCAGCAGCCTCGAGCTTGGCATAGATGTCGATGGCCGAGGGGTCCAGGTACGAGAGCTTGACGCCGCCCTGCCCTGACCCGCCGCCGCCGTTGGCACGCTTTCCGCCACCGCCGCCGCTGACCTGCCGCCGACCTGAGGCGGCCCTTGCAGCCAGGCGCCCAGCGTGCGTGTGCCCTCGGAGGGGGCAGGCGCACTGGGCGCAGGGCGGCCGCACGCGCGGCAGTGCGTGCGCGTGAGGAAGTTGAAGCGGTACCTGCACCGCTTGTGCTGACACTGCCAGGTATCGAACGTGGCGCCACCATGTCTCTGAGGGGCCATCCGACCCTGGAAGAATACTGCAAGAAAGAATCGCCGAAAGACCTCGTCTGACCAGGCAGCGAGGCGTGACTTCGGGGGCCGTCACTCCCCCGTGCCAGTGAGGTCAGGTCCTGTGCCAAAACACTCCGGACTTGAGCCAAAATGGCTACGGACCCTCCCCTGCTCCTCCTCCTCCTCCTCCTCCTCCTCCTCCACCTCCTCCTCCTCCTCCTCCTCCACCTCCTCCTCCTCCTCCTCCTCCTCCTCCTCCTCCTCCTCCTCCCCTCCTCCTCCTCCTCGTCCTCCTCCTCCTCCTCCTCCTCCTCCTCCTCCTCCTCCTCCTCCTCCTCATCCTCATCATCATCATCATCCATCATCATCATCATCATCATCATCATCATCATCATCATCTCCCCCTCCTCCTCCTCCCCCTCCTCCTCCTCCTCCTCCTCCTCTCTCCTCTCCTCCTCCTCCTCCTCCTCCTCCTCCTCCTCCTCCTCCTCCTCCTCCTCCTCCCATCCCCGTTCCTCCATCCCTCTGTCGTCCTGCGCCTGCGCGCACCCGACCATCCCCGCCCTCCCATCCTCCGGCTCCCACCCGCTCTGCCTCCCGCGGCCCCTGCCGAGAGGGGCGGCGGGAGGAGCCGCGGGCTTCGTCCCGTCTGCCGAGAGCTGGACGCCGCGGGACGTCGCGCACCGGAGCTCTGCCCAGGGATTGCTCCAGGCGGCGAGGAGGGGGAGGGGAAGGGCACCCTGGGTTTCTTCATAAGCGTGGGGGGGTACCCCCCCCCGACGGGGGCCAACCTCGCCTCGTCGTCGCGCCGCGACGGGGGTCGTAGCGCCTTCGGCGCGCGGAGGCTGCCCGCGGCGGGTGTCGATGTGGGGCTGTCGGCGGGGATGGCGCCCCCCGACGCTTATTGAGAAACTCGGAGTAGGGGAAGAGGGAAGATGAGGGTCTGATTGAGGGGGGGTGGGGACGGGGAGCAGGAAGATGAGGGTCCGATGAAGGGGAGGGGCGAGGAGGGGGATGGGGGGCAGATGACGAGGGTCAGATTGAGGGGGAGGGGGGGCGGGGGACGGCAGGAGGAGGAACCTTGTGAAACCTTCCGACAATGCCTGAGGGGGGCCGAGCTGCACCCGACGACGCGAGCACACACACACACACACCTTTCGGGCACGAGGAGGAGCAGGAGGTGGAGAGCATGGGAGGGGAAGCGGGCGATGGTAAAGGTGAATGTGTTGCTGGTGCTGTTGATGATGACGATGATGATGCTTATGATGATGCTGATGCTGATGCTGATGCTGATGATGAGGAGGATGATGATGAGGATGAGGATGATGATAATGATGATGGTGAAACTGACGCTGATGATGCTGATGGTGATAATGGTGGTGGTGATGATGGTGATGGTGACGCTGATGATGATGATGGTGGTGATGATGGTGGTGGCGGGTATGACCATGATGATGACGTAGAGAATGCTGGGGCGGGCGCTGGTGCTGATCATGATGATGCTGCTGATGGTGATGATGATGATGGTGATGCTGACGATTCGATGATGATAGTGATGACGATGGTGACGGCGATGATGGTGGTGGCGGTGATGGTGACGATGACGATGATCATGATGACAACTGTGATGGTGAAGCTCATGATGATGCGGCTAATTGATGATGATAATGATGATAATGATACTGATAATGATAAGGATGATGATGGTGATGATGATGATGATGCAACTGCTGATGATGATGATGATGATGATGATGATGATGATGATGATGACGACGACGATGACGTTGACGATGACGATGATGACGACGACGCCGCCGACGACGACGATCACGATGACCGCGACGACGACGATGATGCCAGTGACGATAATGATGGTACGGATGATCATGGTAGTCCCACCAGCCCTCCTTGCGTATGCGGTCTAACAATATTCCTCGCTCATCTTCCAAATCCCCTCTTTTCCTTCGGGGAGGGGTGCCCTCCCCCTTCTCTCCCGGAGGTTCTTTCGGAGGGCCAGCGAAGGGTTAGAGAGTCCAAGATGGCCTCGGCGAAAGGCCGAGATCATTGATTCTACGATGGTGCTGGGCCCAATTTGGCCTCCTTGGGGGGAAGGAAATCGAGGACCCCCGTCCTTCAATCGAGCTCCTCCTAGATGGCCTCAAGATGGCCCCCAAGGCTCCCAAGCCCCAAGAGGGCCTCAAGAGGGCCCCAAGAGCGCCCCAGGAGGCCCCAAGAGGCAACCAAGATGTCACCCAGAGGCTTCGAGGAGACCCCCAAGAGGCTTCAAAAGGGTCCCCCAAGGCACCTAAGGCGCTCGAAGAGGCCCCCGAGACAGCCAAGAGGCCATTGAGACGCCCCAAGAGGACTCCAAGAAGCTCTCAAAAGACGTCTGAAGAGACTCCGAGAGGCATCCTGGTTGCCCGCATTGATTCACGGCATGTGTCTCCTCGTCTCTCTTACCGTCAGCTCTCATGAGCAAGGTTTCTGAAAGGGCTGGCGAGGATACGTGAAGCGTGACGCATTATAATGATGCTGACGATGCTGGTGAGGATGAGAAGGAGGAGAAGGAGGAGGCGGAGGAGGAAGAGGTGGGGGATGAGGAGGAGGAGGAGGAGGAGGAGGAGGCGGAGAGGGGAAGGGGGAGGAGGAGGAGGAGAAGGGAGGAGGATGGAGGAGGAGGAGGAGCGAACCTTGACCATGCCCCCAACAGCTTTCGAGCAGATGGGGGGCCCTCGGCCCCGGGCCCGCCTGCGCACGCAGCACCAGGCGGGCAGCTTGAAGGGCTCGAAGCCGAGCTTTGGAAGCAGCATCTTCTCGTCGACGGCGGGACGGCTGTCCTTCACGTATCCCCCCACTCTCATTGGTTCTCCTTCTCACTCCATCCTCCGTCCGCCATCCTCATTATCTTCGCTCGCCATCCTCATTCTCCTCCTCCTCCTCCTCCTCCTCCTCCTCCTCCTCCTCCTCCTGCTCCTCCTCCTCCCTCCCTTCCTCCTTGCTTCTCCTTCTCCTCCTCCCCTCCTCCTCCTCCTTCTCCTCCTCCCCCTCCTCCTCCTCCTCCTCCTCCTCCCCTCCTCCTATCCTCCTCCTCCTCCTCTTCGCGTCTCCTCCTCCTCCTCCTCCTCCTTCTTCTACTCCTCATGAGTGTCCCCTCCCTCATTCCTCCTCATCGCCATCCCTCACCCCTCTCCCCTCCTTCTCCTCCTTTCTCCTGCTCCTCCGCCTGCTGCTGCCCCTCCTCCTCCTCCTCCTCCTCCTCCTCCTCCTCCTCCTCCTCCTCCTGCTCCTGCTCCTGCACCTACTTCTGCTCCTACTTCTGTTTCTCCTTCTCCTGCTTCCCTAGCACGCCTAGCCTCCGCTAGGCTCGTCCATTGCACATGTTTCGTTCCGGCCTCGACCCATACCCTGCCAAGAGATCCCGTTTGCTGGGCGATACGCAGATACGCACTGTGTAAACTATGTGTTGTGACCTTTTTCCCGGCAAGGGCATCGGCCCAGGGTTCTGTTTTAGCACTTCGCCACCATCCTGTGGTGTTGGGTCCTCGTTTTGAAGAGACGGTCCCCGCGTTCCTCTTCTCCTCTCCGCCTCCCCCCCTCCTCCCCTCCCTCCTCCTTGTTCCATGCGTTCCACCCACCCAACACAACGCTTCGTGGCCCCATAGGGGGCTCCACCGAAACCCTCGATGGGACCGCCCGCGTGCGTCCGCCACCACCCAGCACAGCCCGTGTTCCCTGCGCTTCACCCACCCAGCACAGCGCATCGTGGCCCCTGGCACCGCCCGCATGCGTCCGCCACCACCCAGCACAGCCCTTGTTCCCTGCGTTTCACCCACCCAGCACAGCGCATCGTGGCCCCATGGGGAGCTCCACGGAAACCCCCAATGGCACCGCCTGTATGCGTCCGCCACCACCCAACACGGCCCTTGCCCCCTGCGTTTCACCCACCCACTACAGCCCTTCGTGGCCCCATAAGGGGGCCCCACCGAAGGTCTCAGTGGCACCGCCCGCATGCGTCCGCCACCACCCAGCACAGCCATTGCTCCCTGCGTTTCACCCACCCAGTACGGCACTTCGTGGCCCCATGGGGAGCTCCACCGAAGGTCTCAGTGGCACCGCCCGCATGCGTCCGCCACCAACCAGCACAGCCCCTGTTCCCTGCGTTTCACCCACCAAGTACAGCGCTTCGTGGCCCCATAAGGAGGCTCCACCGAAGGTCCCAGTGACACCGCCCGCATGCGTCCGCCACCACCCAGCACAGCCCTTGCTCCCTGCGTTTCGCCCACCCAGTACAGGGCTGCGTGGTTTGATAAGGGGGCTCCACCGAAGGTCCCAGCGGCACCGCCCGCATGCGTCCGCCACCACCCAGTACAGCCATTGCTCTCTGCGTGTCACCCACCCAGTACAGGGCTTCGTGGCCCCATGGGGAGCTCTAGTCTCTAGTGGCACCGCCCGCATGCGTCCGCCACCACCCAGCACAGCCCTTGCTCCCCGCGTTTCACCCACCCAATACAAGTTGCGTGGCCCCATATAAGGGCTCCCACCGAAGGTCCCAGTGGCCCCGCCCCCATGCGTCCCGGTCCGCCACCCCCAGCACAAGCCCTTGCTCCCTGCGTTTCGCCCACCAGTATAACGCATCGTGGCCCCCATGGGGAGCTCCACGCGGAAGGTCTCAGTGGCACCGCCCGCATGCGTCCGCCACCACCCAGCACATCCATTGCTCCCTGCGTTCGCCCACCCAGTACAGCGCCCCTGCGTTTCACCCACCCAGTACGGCGCACGTGGCCCCATGGTTATTCCACGAGGTCCTCAGTGGCACACCCCCGCATGCGTCCGCGCCACCAACCAGCAACAGCCCCTGTTCCCTGCGTTTCACCCACCTACAGCGCTTCGTGCCCCTTAAAAAAGGGGCTCCACCAAAGGTCCCAGTGGCACTGCCCGGTTGGGTCCGCCACCACCCAGCACAGCCCTTGTTCCCTGCGTTTCGCCCACCCAGTACAGGGCTGCGTGGTTTGATAAGGGGGCTCCACCGAAGGTCCCAGTGGCACCGCCCGCATGCGTCCGCCACCACCCAGCACAGCCCTTGCTCCCTGCGTTTCACCCACCCAGTACAGCGCATCGTGGCCCCACCGAAGGTCCCAGTGGCACCGCCCGCATGCGTCCGCCACCACCCAGTACAGCCATTGCTCTCTGCGTGTCACCCACCCAATACAGGGCTCCGTGGCCCCATAGGGAGCTCCACCGAAGGTCCCAGTGGCACCGCATGCATGCGTCTGCCACCACCCAACACAGCCCTTGCTCCCGAAGGTCCCAGTGGCACCGCCCGCATGCGTCTCCCCGCGTTTCACCCACCCAATACAGGGTTGCGTGGCCCACTATTGGGGCTCCACCGAAGGTTCAGTGGCAACGCCCGCATGCGTCCGCCACCACCCAGCACTGCCCTTGCTCCCTGCGTTTCACCCACCCAGTACAGCGCCTCGTGGCCCCATGGGGAGCGCCACCGAAGAAGATATTCACAATTGCGGTACCCACAACTGCATATGTTTGGGTCCTTCGCCAGGCTAATGTTAAGGAACCGGGGGGACGCCGGCGGATTTCTGTCCGATGGAAAACTAAGTAAAACCCAATTCGTCGTGAACAAATGCGTTTCGCGCGTGCCCGTTCGAGGAAAGTGCGCCGCCCATCTCGGATCCTCGATAAATAACAGAAAAGGCTCCCGATTTCCCTAGCAAAAAGAAAAGTGCGGGGCATTCTCAGCAGCATCCTGGAGAAAAGCCAGAGTCTGGAGCCCCGATCTGGACACAACAAATGTGAACATGTTGATTTGTTGCGTGCCCGCTCGAGGATGGTGCGTCCTGCGAGCAGAAAGTCTGTTGATGTCTCGAGCGAAACGCTCGTGTTGCAAAAAATGACGGGCCTGGGCGCTCCAGGATGCCTAGATCGCAAGCCCAGCGTAATTTAGAAGGGATGGCGGCTCTGAGAGCGCGGACGCCGCGTAATTTACAAGGGCTCGGGGCCCTGGGAGCGCGGATCCAGTGTACTGTACTAGGGATCGTGGCCCTGGGAGTGCGGAGGCTGCGTAATTTACGAGAGTGTGCCGATTTGGGAGCGCAAATCCAATGTAATTTATAAGGGATCGCGGCTTTGGGAATTCAAATCCGCGTAAATTCCGAAGGGGCTGCGGCCTTGGGTACGCGGGCACCGCGTAATTTACGAGGGATCGTGGCCCTGGGAGCGCGGGCGCCACGTAATTCAAGAGGGATCGTGGCCCTGGGAGCGCGGATGCCGTATACTTCAGAATGTGTTGAGGACGTCTCGAGCGAAACGGCTGTTTTGTGTTATAGATTGTTCCTCTCCTGGGGACCGGCATTCAGAGGATGTCTCAGGTGAAATGATTGTTTTCACGTGCCCCGATCTTGAGGATGTCTCGACGCTTGGCTTCACGCGTCCAAGTTGCCCAGGCAGATGTCTAGCCTGAGGATGTGTTGAGGATGTCTCGAACGAAACGCTTGTTTTCACGTGTCCGGGTCGCCCAGGCGGATGTCTAGCATGAGGATTTGAGTTGAGCATGATGTATCGATCGGAGCGCTTGCCCCCAGGACGTTCCGTAGCGTTTCCCCCTGGCAAGTCCCGCGGTGCGTCCCCATGGCACGTCCCCTAGCACGTCGCCTGGCGCGTCCCTTGGGACGTTCCGCGGCAAGTCCTCCAGGCATGTCCTCCTGGCAATGAGCTCTGGGGCAGCTACTATGTTCTCATGCAGCTCGAGCTTAAGATCCAGATCAGTTCGGTCAGGACTGGGCTGCATAGGAGGACTCGATCCACAACATTATAGAGCACACTCGCGGCATGCACAAAGCAATTCAGCACGGCGCAGCACAGCATATCTCTCGACACGGTTCTTCCAAATCGATGCAGTCAGCCTTGCAACCTGGCAAGGTCCCGTGGCACGTCCCGTGGCGCGTCCCGTGGCGAGTCCCCCTGGCACGTCGCGCGGCGCGTCCCCTGGCACGTCCCGTGGCACGTCCATTGGCCGTTCCGTAGCGCGTCCCCTTGGCACGTCCCGCGGTGCGTCCCCGTGGCGCGTCCCCTGGCACGTCGTTTGGCGCGTCCCTTGGGACGTTCCACGGCACGTCCTCCTGGCTTGTTCCACTGTCAATTAGCTCAGGGGCAGCTACTATGTGCTCAGGCAGTTCGAGCTTAAGATCCAGATCAGTTCGGTCAGGACTCGGATGCAAAGGAGGACTCGATCCACAACGCTATAGGGCACAACCGCGGCATGGCACATCGCAATTCAGCACGACGCAGCGCAGCACAGCCCTCGGCACGGTACATCAAGATCGATACACTCAGCATTGCAACCTGGCAAGATCCCTGGCACGTCCCGTGGCGAGTCCCCCTGGCACGTCGCGCGGCGCACCCCCTGGCACGTCCAGTGGCACGTCCATTGGCACGTTCCGTAGCGCGTCCTTTGGGAAGTTCCACGGCGCGTCCTCCTGGCATGCTCCCCTGTCAAATAGTTCTGGGGCAGCTACTATGTGCTCAGGCAGCTCGAGCTTAAGATCCAGATCAGTTCGGTCAGGACTCGGATGCAAAGGAGGACTCGATCCACAACGCTATAGGGCACAACCGCGGCATGGCACATCGCAATTCAGCACGACGCAGCGCAGCACAGCCCTCGGCACGGTACATCAAGATCGATACACTCAGCATTGCATTTGCCCGTCGCCCAGTCAGGTGTCTTTGAAGCGCTGCCATGCCATACACTTCTGTATTCCTTTCCGGATGCGTCGGTCGATCATGTTCCGCTCAGGCTCCTGAGCACCAGCAACTATCCGCCGAGAAGATCAAGTCCTCCTCCTCCTCCTCCTCCTCCTCCTCCTCCTCCTCCTCCTCCTCCTCCTCCATCCCTTCTCCTCCTCCTCCCCCTCCTCCTCCATCCCTTTTGCTCGTCGTCCTCCACCTCCATCCCCCCTTCTCTCCCTCCCTCCTCCAGGAGCAGGGGCGGGGACTTCCAGAAGTCATGCTGTCAGCGTCCTCACTCTCCCTCCCTCCCTTACTCCCTCCCCTCCTCCCTCCTCCCTCCTCCGCGGGGGAGGGGAGTCGGGAGGGAGGCACGGAGGCGGAGGAGGGAGCGGGGAAGGAGGGAGGGGAGAAGAGCGGAGGAGAGAGGGAGGGGGGATAGACGGGGAGGGGCGGCGGAGGGACTGGACGGGAGCGGAGGAAAAGGAGGGAGGAGCTCCTCCTCCTCCTCCTCCTCCTCCTCCTCCTCCTCCTCCTCCTCCTCCTCCTCCTCCGCCGCGTCCTTCGGAAGTATGGCCCTAACGTCGGCGAGGCCCCGGCCGCCTTCTGACCCAACGTCGGTTTCGGGCTCCGGGTCTGGCTGCGGCAGCGCCTGGCGGACAGGGGGCTGACGCGCACGGCCCCCGAGAGTCAAAGACACGCAAGAGTGACCTTACCACACTCCCTAAAAAAAGCTTGGAAGTAGGCCTGGGATCGCGTGGCGTTCTTCGGATCGCTGCGAGGTCACATCGAGGCCACGTGGTCCGTGCCCCGCTGCCACCCTTCCAGATGCTGGCATGGGGTGACCGCCGAGCGTAGCTCGTCGGGCCAGGGGTGGGGGCGCCGGGGGCGGGGTGGGCAGCAGTGAACATTCCCGTCAAATGTTTGTATCGTGATGGACCTGTTTTCCACCACCACCACCACCACCACCACCACCACTATAAGTTGGAGGGGGGGGTCCTCCTCCTCCTCTTCCTCCTCCTCCTCCTCCTCCTCCTCTTCCCTCCTCGTCCTCTTCGTCCTCCTCCTCGTCGTCGTCCACCTCCTTCCCCCCTCCAACTTATGGTGTTGGTGGAAAGCAGGCCCATCATGAACATTGCCGTCAAGTTTTTGTATCGGGAGGGCTGTAGGCAAGGGTGAACTTTGGTGTGCGACTTTCCAGGGGCGAGGGGGAGGGGGGGGGGGGGGGGGGCAAACCCGAGAGCGGGAACCGCTGCTGTCGCATCGCATCCAGCCATCACCCAAGGCCTAAGGCCACTCTGGTGAAAGGCAACACCTGCTTGCCATCGCTTGGACGTCCATTTCCCGTGCATTGCTCGTTGTCGTGAACGCTTTTCCCCCAGATGATCCAGGATGCTCCTCGATGGTCCCTGCCGAGATAAAATGCAATCGTCCGAGCAAGGATATCAGGGAACCCTCAGGACGGCCCTGTGTGCACCAAAGAGGGCGGAGGAAGAGGGGGACGAGGATGCGCAGGAGGAGCAGGGGGAGGACGAAGGAGCGGTGGACGGGGAGGAAGAGCAGGGATCAAGCAGTGGCGAAGCGTCCTGGCGTGCCTACAGGCCTACCAAACAATGTTCTAACAACCTTTTGTGGTTTGCACGAGATGTTCTTAGAACATGTCTGGCCGATACTGTCTTGTTTAAACACGTCGGGCTTACGTTCTAAGAACATTGTGTTTGTTCTTAGAACTTGCTGGGGTTCTACGAGCATGTCGTGGTAGGCCTACAGAAGTGCCGGGGCGGTCAGTTCCTGCTCAAAGGGAGGATCGGCGGAAGGTCTCAGGCCCGACAGCCTCAATCCGAACCCCAGGGACGGGAGCGGGCCGAACCTGGAAGGGCGCCCACAGGGCACCTCCCTCCTCCCTCCTCCCTCCTCCCTCCTTCCTCCTCTCTCCTCCCTCCTCC
>CAUYUJ010005962.1:40000-57211 GCA_963575745.1 Prorocentrum cordatum
GGGCCCAGGGTTCTCTTTGAGACGATGTCCCCTGGGGACGTCTTCAAGAGGGCCGGCGGATTTGATCTGTGATGAATGACGAAGTCGAAGCGGGCTGGCGAATTCAAATTTAAGGATGTTCCGAGCGGAACGCTGGTTTTGAAATTCAGATCGTTATAGCACAAGGTAAAAAAAGTATTCTCGCTTGTTGCGGATGTCTCGAACGAAACGCTTGTTTTGTACAATGTGTTCCAGATTTCTCAAGCGAAACGCTTGTTTTGGAGACTTCCAAAAACCCGGATGCCCAAGGATGCCCCCAGGGGACCCTGGGAGTGCGGACGCAGCGTAATTTACAAGGGATCGTGGCCCAGGGAGAGCGGACGCAGCGGTGGCCGTGGGAGCGCGGGCGTGGCATAATTTACGAGAGCGCGGACGCAGTGAAATTTACGTCGGATCCTGGCCCTGGGGAAGGGGGCGGCCACAATGTAATTCACGGAGGGACGTGGCCCTGGGAGCGCGGACGCAATGTAATTCACGAGGGAGCGCTGCCCTGGGAGCGCGGACGCAGCGTGCTTTACTAAGGATCGCAGCCCAGGTAATTCACAAAGGAGCGCGGCCCTGGGAGCGCGGACGCAGCGTAGTTTACAATGGATCGTGGCCCTGGGAGCGCGGACGCAATGTAATTTATTATGGATCGTGGCCCTGATGCGCGGACGCAGCGTAATTTACGAAGGATCCTGGCTCTGGGTCAGGGACGTCCCGTGACACGTCCCCTGACGCGTTCCCTGTCACGTTCCCTGGCGCGTCGCCTGGCAAGTTCCCTGGCACGTTCCCTGGCACGTTCTGAGGCGCGTCCCGTGGCGAGTCCCCCTGGCACGTCGCGCGGCGCGTCCCCTGGAAGGTCATGTGGCATGTCCGTTGGCACGTTCCGTAGCGCGTCCCTTCGGCACGTCCCCTGGCACGTTCCCTGGCGCGTCCCTTGGGACGTTCCGCGGCGCGTCCCCCTGGCATGTCCCCAAGGCATCGCCCAGCTGCATGTGCAATTGAGGTCCTGAGAAGCGGTTCCATGCCTCGCAGTTCTCAATCCCTTTCCGAATTCGTGGGTCGATCATGTTTCGATGCACGGGCCCTAGAGGTCTAGAGTCTGGACCACTTCCCCAGGACAAATGTTTCGTCCTGAATCGTTGTGTGGCGGTCCAGAGGCTCAGCGAAGGCCCCTGGGGGCCGAAAATTACCAAACCCCGCCGCTCCAAATTTTGGGGAACGTCGGATCTCTGGGTCCCCCCTGAGCCGATCCCCCCCTGTCGATGCCCCTGATCGTTGCCTCCGATGGTGGGTTGGACGCCCGAATCATCTGGGTTGCAA
The DNA here is from genome assembly GCA_963575745.1 of Prorocentrum cordatum. Taxonomy (NCBI): domain Eukaryota; class Dinophyceae; order Prorocentrales; family Prorocentraceae; genus Prorocentrum; species Prorocentrum cordatum. The sequence goes on from CAUYUJ010005962.1 coordinate 41,345, forward strand.
ATCTGCAGCTACCCCTTACTGCCCCAAGCCCTGATGAGTCGGGGCTCTGAGTGAGGTTGCAACGGGCCCTGTGGAGGGGAAGGAGGAGGAGAAAGAGGAAGAAGAAGAGGAGGAGGAGGAGGAGAAGCAGGGAGGGAGGAGAAGGAGGGGAAGGAGGAGGAGGAGGAGGAGAAGAAAGGGAGGAGGAGGCGGAGGAGGAGGCGACGGAGGAGGGGGAGGAGGAGCAGGAGCAGGAGGAGGAGCAGGAGCAGGAAGAAGGAGGAGGAGGATGAGGAGGAGAGGAAGGGGGATGGAGGAGGGAGGTGAGGAGAAGGAGAGGAGGAGAGAAAGGATGATGAGAAGGAAGAGGAGGAGTGGTGAGGAGGAGGGGGCAGGAGAGGAGGAGGGATGAGGAGGAGGATACGGACGATATGGAGGAGGAAAGTGAGAAGAGGAAGAAGGGAGGAGGATGAGGAGTAGGAAGAAGAGAACGAGGAGAGGAAGGAGGAGGAGCCGCATGAAGGAGGAATGAGGAGGAAGAATAGGAGGATGAGGAAGTGAGGAGGAGAAGGATGGAGTGAGGAGGAGAAGGAAAGGAGGAGGAAGGAGGAGGAGGCGGTAGCAGAGGAGAGGATAGGAGGAGAGGGGAGGAGGAGGAGGAGGAGAGGGAGGGGGAGAAATTGCGGAGGAGGACGAGGAGGAGGAGGAGGAGGAGGAGGTAGGCAGAGGAGAGGAAAAGGAGGTGAGACCAGAGGAGGAGGAAGTGAGATGAGGAGAGCGAGGATGACGGTAGGAGGAGGAGGAGGACGAGCAGGATCAATAGCAGGAGCGGGAGGAGGAGGACGAGCAGGATCAATAGCAGGAGCAGGATCAATAGCAGGTTGCTCGAGCCCCGCAGCGCCTGCACGGGCCCGCTGCGCCGCCGTGCCGCGCCTGGCCCGTCGGGCGCCGGCGAGCGCCCGGGGCTCCCCGTGCCGAGGCGGCCTGCGGGGGGCTCGAGGGTCGAGGGCCGCAGCAAGGAGGAGGAGGAGGAGGATGAGGGAGGAGGAGGAAGGAGGAGGAGCAGGGAGGAGGAGCAGGGAGGAGAGCAGGAGGAAGGAGGCGCATAGAGGAGGAGCAGGGAAGAGAAGGAGGAGGAGGAGTAGGAGGAGAGGAGGAGGAGAAGGAGATTAGAGGAGGAGGCGTGAGGAGTAGGAGCGAGGGAGGAGGGGAGGAAGGAGGAGGAGAAGGAGGTGAGGGAGGAGGAGAGAGAGGAGGAGGAAGAAGAGGAGGATGGAGGGGGGCGAGGAGATGAAGGAAGAGGAGGAAGAGGCAGAGGAGGAGGAGGAGGAAGAGGAGGAGTGAGGAGGAGGAGGAGGAGGAGGGGGATAAGTGAGGAAGAGGAGGAGGAGGAGGAGGAGGAGGAGGAGGAGGAGGAGGAGGAGGAGGAGGAGGAGGAGGAGGAGGAGGGGGAGGAGGAGGAGGAGGAGGAGGAGGAGCAGGAGCTGGAGGAGGAGGATGAGGAGCACCAGTGTAAACCCAAGAGTCATCAACGATGTTGGAATTAACCTTTCCTCCTATCTCCCTCTGAACCATGTCCATTGAGGGAGCTGCCTCGTTGGAAGACAACCGTTTGAAGACCCTGAAGCATGCCAAAACATTCTCGGGATTTCAACGCCACGGATCAACCTGACTGTTGCGCATTGCCAATCCAGAATCGCGCCAGAACGTCATTTTGGGGACTTCAACACCGCGAACCAATATAACGGCTGCACCCGCATTATCTGGAATCCTTTCCAAAACACGCTTTTCCTGGTACGTTGATCATGGGAATCCGTGAGACTCTTCCAAACATTATGAGCGAATGTGCGCGGCGCGAATGCGAGAGCCACATTTTGAAAACGACCCGCTTTCAATCCGCGAAGCTCTTGCAAAATGTATCAACGAATGAGCGCGGCGCTGAGGCGAAAACCAGTTTTTGAAAACGGCCCGTCCTCAATCAGTGAAACTGTTGCACTTGTTTAAAACGAATGTGCGCAACGCCAAGGCGAAAACCACATTTTGAAAACCACCTGCCCTCAACCCGTGGAACTCATGCAAATGTTTAGAAAAGAATGCGCGCGGCGCCAGGGCGAGGGCCACAATTTGAAAACGACCCGCCCTCAATCCGTGAAGCTCGTTCTAATTCTGAACAAAAATAGGCGCGGCGCTGAGGCGAGAGCAACACTTTGAAAATCACCCGCCCTCCATATGTGACACTGTTGCCTATGTTAAAGCTTCAAGGTCATAAGTGGTGAGGAAGGTCTCAAGCGAAACGCCTGGCCCGCCCTAAAAACTGGCATCGGGGTGCGACAGGGAAAAGTGATGTATAAGAAAAAGGAATGGAGGAGGAGGAGGAGGAAGAGGATGAGGAGGAGGAGGAGCAGGAGGAGGAGCAGGAGGAAGAGGAGGAGGAAAATGAGGAGGGGGAGCAGGAGGGGGGAGAGGACGGTGAGGAGGAGGAGGAGGCGGAGGAGGAGGAAGAGGAGAAGGAGCAGGAGCATCGAACTTCCACGGGTCCATTGCGGGCCCCCGGGGTCTCGTGAAAGGATCTCCAGAGGCCCAGCATCGAAGACTTACACTTTTGCCTCAACGTCTCACGCAACCCACGAACCACAGGCAAACAACCGGAATCGACCACCACATCTCCCCAGCTTCTTTGTAGCAGTTCAATAAGGGCACATAACTCAGCACGCCCAGAAGTTTGCACTTTAGTGGGGAGGGCGCCGCAAGCAACTCCGTCAAACAAGCGGGCGGCACCCTGGTGGACTACAGAACAGCCGCAGCGACGGAGACGCCAGTCTTTCATATCTATATATATATATATAGATATAGATATCTTTCCCGCCAGAGCCATCCACCCCCCACGCGCCATCCCTTATCTTGGCCCCGTCCCACAGCCTCCCCAAACCCACGATGGCGGGTCTGGGAGATGCCCAACGGCATCGCGGAGAAGCGGCATGCCGCGACACCGCAACGAGGAGGACGAATCAGGGTGGATGACTTCAGTTTTGAGAGATTCCGATTGGCCCATCACCGAATCGACCAAATCGTCATCGCATCGACACTGCCACAAACGATGAACTGCGGCCCCGGGAGCAAACCCACATCTAAGCCACAAGCCACGGCTGGCAGAGCCGTAACCTGTTTGAAGAAGCATATCATCCGTCCAAAAACCAGCAGTCATTACATTGCGAAGCATCCCAGCGGCCTCTAAGGCCCCTTCTTGCTCAAGTTGTTTTCAACGACCTCCTGAGGGCCGTGAAATCAGCTCCTCCTTCCAACACCTTCCCTAAATAATCATTGGAGGCCGCGCTCCAAGACGTGGTCGCGCAATGCTTCTGAAAGGTCGCCCAGGGCGCGCGCGGGGAATCGCCACCCGTCGGGCGCAGCGCCGTGCTTTCGGGGAAAACCCAGAGGACGGGGTTCTTGGGATCCGCACCTAAACCCAAGGGGACCGAGATGGAAGCAGCCAAAGGACCCCGAACTTTAAGCCACCGATGCTTAGTACCACGCAGGATGCCAAGACTCCGTTGCCAACGCTGCGCAACTTCCATCCTCTGCTTGTGATCTAGAGCCCCCCAGACATCGTGAAAGGCAACGAGTTGTGCATACCGAAACCTAAACTGGGGGTTATCTCTCGCAGGACTAACTAACCCGAGGACCGTTGCGGCGCAGGCCCCTGGGGCCCGCCGCCCAGAGCACCTGGCCGCCTGGGCCCTCATAGCCCGAATGCGCCCAAAGGTAAACCCAAAAGCCGGGTGACCCAAAGACCCGACAGCAAGGATCCCGGGTTTGTTCAACTTCCTAGCACTTCCGACAATTCCACCAGGGACAACCGCGCTCTTGGTTTTCTTGGCGGCCGACGCGCGCGCTTGAACCATCCCCGCAGTTTGCCGACGCTTGCCTGCAGCTTGATGGGCGGACCAGTAGGCTGGAACATGTCTGTTAGCTGACGGCCCAGGCCAGCATGACTACGGCAAGTTCGTGTCGTGCCGACCCCAGCGTTGGTTTTTGACACCGCAGGGATCGTTCAACCTTGAACGATCGGCCGTTCCCGCAACGTCCAATCGTTCAACATCGACCGATTCTGGATCGCCGGCGGCGTTCAACCTTGAACGCCCGCGCTGGGGTCGCCGCGGGTCGACACGACGCAAACCTACCGTACACACGAGAGCAGACCTGGCTGAAATAATGCGCCCCAAACCGGATAGCTGGCGCGCCAACTGCACGGCGGCAAGCACCAATCTCGAGAGAATCTCGCTCGGCGCGCCGCGCTGAGAGTGGGCGACGCCATCAGCATGTGTCTTGACGCGAGCAGGGATGCAGAGAGCATGCGCACAAGCAAACATGTCGTGCACACAGATCTTGGCCCATGCCGCCGCCTGCATACACCTCGCAAGTGTTCCTTTCTGGCTTTACATGATATCAGAAACGCCCACACACACACACACGCCCCCACCCACCCCCCACCCTCAGCACCCCAGGAGACGCGTGGATGAGGATGCCCAAGTACAGGAGGTGGATAGGATAGCCCATCTTGACAGCAAGCTCAATCAGCTTGCGAGGGTCGAAAGCATCAAAGAAGCGCGCGAGGTCCCAGTGGGCGCCCACGGAGCAGAGCCCGAGCGCGCGAGCGACCTCTTGACCGAGCTCTCGCAACCGGACTTCCTGGAAGGCACTCGGGCCTTGCACAGCGGTGTCCGAAAAGTTCAACCGATCAGCACTCCATATACCGCGGTCCTGGTTCCGAGCTTTACGGTGCACGCGGTAAAGGGTGGGACGTGCACACACAGGTCTTTCACATGCAACGCGCTTGGGCAGGAGCGCAATAACACTCAGAAGAACCTGGGGTGGCCACGTCATGGTCAGCTCGCACTGATTGAGGAGATGAAAGAGCCTCGCTCCTCGCTGGACGTCCAACACAGCGAAAGGCCCCAACCCCTCTGCGTGCAAAAGGGCTCTAGGGCGGAGAGCACCACGGACACCTGAGACAGTGGCGCGGGAACCAAGGTCTTTCCAAACACGGCCCCAACAACTTTGGCGGCCGTTCATCATATCACATGGGGACTACTGCATCCCTTAAGGAGATGCCAGGAGAGTGGGGTATCAGTAATATCATGTTTCAATCATGAATGCATACGTTTGGCCCACTTGGGAAAGGGCCTTTTCCAACCAAAGTTTCAACCCCTCCTTGGACCTCTTACGCGCCGCCGACCAGGACGCGGCGAGTTCAGCAGAGATGGCGCCGAACACCCCGTCAAGCGCAGCATAGTCGAGCTCGGCGGGAGGATGTCCTTCGCCGCCTCCGAGCAGGCCAACGACGGCAAGCCACCAAGCAAGTAGTCGGGGACAATCGGCTCGCAAGTGCACTGAAACTCTCTGCAAAAGATCCGTAAACTGGGGGCCTATGCCTACAAGCATGCGCAGGGACTTCTTGGCACGATGCAGGCGGCATTCAAGCCATGTTTGGAACACTCGGGACCAGAAAGCCAACCCAGGTTCCCGAAAACTTTGGCCCTCAGGACCCCTCCGAACAATGGTAGTTTTACGGAAAGCAACGAAGTCTCCACAATGCAACAAGCTGGGAGACTGATCGCATGCGACCGCACGCGACTCCAGGATGGCCTCGGTCGCCCTGGACCAGAGCCAACACATACAAGTGAGCGACGAGCTCGAGAAATCTTGCACGTGTGAGACCATAACATCGAATAGGTAACGAACGAGGACCGCGAAGCGCGAAGCACGAATAACTTCGCGCCCTCGTGGGAGCCCTTGGTATTGCGGCACTTCGCACGGGCCCGGGTCCTCCACAAGAGCCACCAAGAGCGATCCCACGGCAAGCCGGGGCCGTAGCGAGGAGGATGTTTCGGAGGTCGAAAAGCCGTTGCCACATCATGTGGTGTAGAGCCTGGTGCTTCAAGGTGGGAGCCCAGCACAGGTGGGTCTTGAAGGGGCTCGGGCAATATGGCTTCAGGGTACCATAATATCCCCAATATCACGAGACATCGAGACACAATCAAGAAGTGAGCCCCCTACCTTCGATACACGTGGCGTCCACTCGATCAGGTGTTATCACACGGGCTGAGGCAAGTCGTGGGAAGCCAGCGAAGTCCATGTCGGGAGCAGGAATATTGCACTCCCCAAAGAGCATCCATGGTATCGCGAGGGCCCCCACGAACTCCGCAACCGACCGCATCCGTTCGATGTTGGCCCCCGAGAAGCCCAACTCATACATCAAATTTAGCACACCTATAGCAATGACTCAGGTTTGTGTCCAAAGTTTGAGAAACATCCACGTGGGGCCCACGCCCAGATCTTTAAGCCCAGACCTGGCCAAGAAACGCCTACAGCGGAGGCCCTTGGAGACACAGCATCCGACACCCTCACAGGTGCCCCCTTCAGGGGAAGGAAGAGCGGGAACTAAATAGGGCTCCAACCGATCTGGGAGGCATTGCGTCGGATGCGGGAAAGCTCGCAGAGCCGAAAATGACGCTCAGCATACGAAAAAGCCGTCACATATCGGTCTAACCACGTGCAAGAAATCCAATGTCCCTTGATTCCAACTGGTGATGTTACAAAAAAGCAAGGATACCTCATCATTCTCACGGTTATCGAGCTTCATGTTGCCCCTCCTGCTGGCCATCTCGGGCGCCCCGGAGCCAGTAGACCGCCACCTTCTGCATCGCCGGCGGCAGCCTCATCGGCCTCGCGAGGGACAGGGAGTTGTACGTGTACCGGAGGGGGAACAGCCGCAGGAGCGCCAGCGACAGGGTGCATCTGGGCCATGACGCGCTCGAAGAAACTCTGGGCCGTGTCCCGCAAGGTGCGGATCCTCTTCTGGGCCTTGACCTTCGCGCTCTTCTGCATGAGGCGCTCCATGGCACCGAGCTCCCCTGGGGATAAGCCATGGTCCACGCTCCTTTTCTTGAGGGCTTCCAACTCCATCTGGTGCTTGGCTTCGTCCTGAACCTCAGACAGAACGGACTCGGCGTCATCAGCGAGCAGCTGAAGGTTGAACAACTTGACCGAGGCCAGCATTCATACCGCTGGCCCTCCTCATCGCACTCGCGCAGCTCTGGCTCCGACATGTTCGCGAGGTTGGGCGGTGTCTGAGGAACAGGTCCAGGGACACCGACCGCACCTCGCTCAGGCGAAGCAGCAGGCGCAGGAGCACCCGCCGCTGGGGCCGCACAGGTGCGCCACACAACCATCATGGCGCCGGCCCAGGCCGCCTGATGCCCCCGCCGCAGCCGACCAGAGCGCGCGTGGCGTATGAGGCGGAGGTAGCCCCACAAGGCGCAGGGTGGATGGCCCGCCAGCATCATCGGCGCACTGTGCCCACGCAAAGGCTGGCAGGCAAAACAGGAAAGGAGGAGCAGGAGGATGAGAGCAGACAGGGGAGAAGGAGGAGGAATAGGAAAGGCAAAGGGGGGCGAGGAGCAAGAGAATGAGGATGAGGACAGGAGGACGGAGGAAGAGGAGGGCGAGGGCGGATTGGGAAGTAGTGGTGGGGAGTCTGAGGCAGGCGTGAGGGGGAGGTCGTAAGGCCGGTAAGGAGGTAGTGGCGGGAGGAGGTTAAGCCCCTCCGGACGGACGACTGCGCACTATTCTACTCAGCTTCAGAATCATCCTCATCTTCCATCATAAGGTATATGTTCTTGCTGCGTGCTTCTTGCTGCTGCGTCGTCTGACATGCTTCGTCTGCTTGCCCCCGCCGGCCAAACCGTGCAAACTGTCGTGCGGTGCCCCCCCCATCCACCCCCTAGCGCCGCACTGTGACCGTGGCACAGGACCTCCTGATTGTAGCCCCACCCGCAACAACCGACGCGCGCGGCGCTGCAGGCTCTGTCCTGAGCAGTGGCCCCGCCACGCGCGAGGGGGCAGGCCGGTCGAGAGCAGGGGACGGGAAGAGACCGGTGCCCCTCGAGGGAAATCCCGACGCACGCGGCCCAGGGCCCAAGCGCCCACGGAGCGGCAGCCCACGAGGTGTGCTCACCAGCGGAGCAGGCCGCAGCGCACGGGCGAGTCTGCGGGTGCAGCCGCGCCTTCGTGGCCAGCACCACGTCGTGGCAGGTGATAAAGGGCCGCGCGGGGTGTTACAGCTGCCCGCAGGTCGTCCGCCCCAGCGGCGATGCGGACAACTCATCCCCCCCCCTTCCCCACGCGGCAAAATACGTTCTAGCACGACACGTGCCCGAGGGTCCCCCACCGAGCGCCTGGCGCGCGCGGGCCAGGGCGCTAGCACCGCTCGGGGGACAGAGCAGGAGGCGTGCCCACCGAAGGAGCGAGCGCATCGCACTGGCACGCCGGGCAGTAGCGCGTTGGGCTGCCAAATTTGGATGAAGTGGTCCACGCGTGAGACACCCTTCTGACACAGGCCGATACGGTGAAGCAAGCGCCACCGTCCAAACTTCTGCGAATCTGCAACACGCGCGGGGGAGTTCCTCCACCCGGAAAGCAGCACCGAGTTTGGACAGCTTCTGCAGGACCCCGCGGCTGAAAAGCAGGTCACGCGAGGGCGAGGGAAGAGATGCCAGGCAACGCCGAGCCACGGCAAGCAACGCAGAGCAATGCACTACAAAGTAATGCAGAGAAATGCCAAGCAATGCCAGACAACGCCCAGCAATGCCAAGCTACGCCGAGCAATGCAATGCAATGCAAAATAGTGAAAAACAAAGCCACGCGAAAAAAACGCATGCAGTGCGTTCCTTGATTTGCTACTAGCTTAGGAAGATTTCCCTCCGTTGGGGTCGCGCCAGATTCATGCTTTCGTGTGTTCTGGTTGCTTTTCCTCTGAGGAGGCGGGGCGTCAAGGTGGGGTAGGGGCAGGGATGTGTCATAGGAACGTCGTGGTAAACGTCCACTGGAGGAAGGACGTGTGACCATCCATTTGTGGGTTCGCTCCCGAGCCCCACCTTGGCATACCGCCCCCCCTGTACGAATCTCCGATCTTCGACAGGAAGGGCCTTGGGGAAACCTAGAGTTGCCGATACCGCTACTCTCCGGACCTCGCCCCGGGTCGGTCCTGATCAGATGTTCGAGGCGAACCCAGCCGTGGCGACGAGGACCTCCCAGGAGGCCCGAAAGAGGCGAGGACGAGCCCACGGTTGCGGCATCAGTACCTTGTCCGCTATCCGACGTTGCCCTGGACACGCTTTTCTGCGGCATTTTCCCGGCCGGATCTCAAGACTTTCCTCATCCGACGTCTCCTGGCTTCGGTTCCAGGCCCCCGAGCGGGCGGCGCTGGTGCGTGAACAACCAAGAACGATACCCCGGGATGCATGGCCAGAATTTCGACGAGAATTCAGCCGTAGCGACGATGGCTCTCCAGGAAGAGCAGCGGCGCCGGTATCTTCTCCTCCTTGGAAGGGGAAACTGTCTCCCTGCTGTCATTTCCTCCTCCTGCAACCTGCTGCTGCCGCCGCCACTGCTGTTCCTCCTTCACAATTACACAATATGAAAATACTCTCCCACTTCCCCTGATGGCGTCCCGAAGATATCCGACACCCCCCCCGCGGATTCGTTTTTTTTACACACAGGATACCCGGGAAACGGGGTTTCGCTGCGTTTTTTATTTTTTCCCCCAAAATGCTGCTCTCGCTAAGGCGCCGGCCTCATTTCTGCTCCCGAATCGTTCCGAATCGGGCTCCCGCTGCAGCGGGGCCTCATTTTCGGATCGGTGTTTTGCCTCCGTCGTTCAGATGGCGTTCTCGCCCCAGCGCGGGCCTCTTTTTGCCGCCCATCCGCCGAACCACCGCGCAGCACACGTCCCGCCCCGGCGCACGCACACCACCGCCACTTCCACCACCAACGCACGCACGCAGCACGCGCACCACACCGCGCACCGCACCACCACTGCACTACCCACCCACCACCACCCCACGCTACCACGCCGTCACACCACATCACACGCGCGCACAAACAGAAACACACACAGCACGCACGCACGCACACACACACACATACACACGCACACACACACACACACACACACACACACACACACACACACACACGCACACACACACAAACCACCACCGCCACCACCACCACCACCACCACCACCACCGCCATCACGCAAGTACGCACCTGGCCCACCACCAAACCACCAAGACGCCACACCACGTCACACCACAGCACACGCGCACACGCGCACACACGCACACACACACATACACACCACCACCACAACAACCACAACCACGCACACGCGCACGCACGCACGCGCACCACCACCCACTACGCACACGCGCGCGGAGCCACAGGTCCGCTATGACACGCGTCCGCGGATAGAGAAAATCAACGCCATGGTAAGGGATGGGAGGGAGGGGTAGGATGTCGGATGTTGACGCGAACGCACCTAACTTGTCCCCCCCCCTCCTCCTCCTCCTCCTCCTCCTCTTCCTCCTCCTCCTCGACCTCCTTCTCACCTGCGCTTCACACGGCGGGCCCGACTCTGCACAGAACAGAAGGAAGAGCCCCTGAGATCTGACGTTGCGAAGAAATTGCGACATCGGGAAAATCACGACAGGAGACCTGGACCTATACGTGAGGGTCACAGGGCCCTAAAAATTCTGGCGAAACCGCCCGCTGCGCAGCGAGCGTCTTTCTTTTACCCTCTGGGCCATAAAGCGCGTTATGCCCCCTACCCTCCCCCCCTCCCCCCTCCATAACTTAACGCTCCCCCCCTCAGTGCGTCCCCGGCGCTGCTGCAATGCGTTCGGCACCAGTCTGGGGGGGAGGGCGCTACATTGTGCCCCCTCCCGCGCACCCCCCCCCTCCCCCCCCCACAACGCCCGTTCTGGCCGCGAATGAAAAAAATGTGCTCGAGAAAACTGCAAGCCCAGAGATCCGGCGTCGTGATTTTTTCAATGTGGGGTCCCCGGAAGTCTCGACCCATTCCCCAGGACCGGCTTTTCACCCTGAATCGTTTTTTGACTGTCCCGGGGCCTGGCGAGGGCCCCTCGAGGCCGAAAAATACGGAAAGCCTCCGTCTTGATTTTTTCGATACGCTGGATCTCTGGGAGCCAGGATCTCAAGGGAACAGAAAGAAGACTCCCCTGGCCTCGGTTCCGGCTCCCGCGCGGGCGGCGCCGGCGGCCGCCGTCCCCGCGGTGCTCCTCCGCCGCCGGCGCAGCCTCTGGAGACCTCCCAAAAGTGGGGTTCGAGTGCCGCGGGTCCGTGTCGTGCCGACTACGGCGTCAGCTCCTGACACCGCGGGGATCGTTCGACCTTGAACGATCGTTGAGCAGGGACCGACCGTCCCGGCATCTCTGGAGGCCTACCACGACATGTTCTTAGGACCCAGGATTGCAATAAGAACAAAGACGGTGCTCTTAGAACATGAGCCCGATATGTTAAACCAAGACGGTCCCAGCCGAAATGTTCTAAGAACATTTCGTGGAAGAACATTCTTTGGTAGGCCTATAGGCGAACCAGGATGCTTCGCCACTGCTTGAGATCGGCCGTTTCCGAGACGTCCGATCGTTCAACATCGACCGATTCTGGGTCGGCGGCGGCGTTCAAAATGGAACGACGGCGGCGGGGTCGCCGCCGGTCGACACGACGCGAACCTACCGTAGATGGGGGCGGCGGATCGCGCCGCATAGCTGATGCACCGCCGATGCGTCGGCGATGCATCGGCGATTCTGGGGAAGCCAAAAGGTACCAATACCGCTACTCCCCGGACCTCTCCCGGGGTGCGTCCTGACCAGGATTTCGAGGCGAACCCAGCGGTGGCGATGAGAAACTCCCAGGAGGCCTGAAAAGGGGAAAACGGCCGAAGGGCAGCGGTATGAGTATCTTTTCCTCCTCTGAGATTCTGGCGTGAATTACATCAGGGCCCACATCGAGCCGCATCGCCAAGGCATCGGCGATGCGGAACGATCCTTCGAGCCTGCCGGGACGAGCGTCGCTGGTGCTCCCGCTCTCCACGCGGCCGCGACTCGCTGGCACCACGATTCAAACGGGGAGGAGAGGAGCGTGGGGGGGGCTGGGGAGGGGAGGAGGAGGAAGGGGGAGGGGAGGGAAGGGGAGGAGGAGGAGGAGCCGGAGCAGGAGGAGGGGGAGGAGGAGGAGGAGGAGGAGGAGGAGGAGGAGGAGGAAGAAGAAGAAGAAGAAGAAGAAGACAAGCCCTGAGGTCAGGGTTCGGCCGCCTGGCCCGCCTCCTCAGAAGAGGAGCAAGAAGATGCCGACGTCGAGCGCGACGCCGAAGAGGAAGACGTTGAGGGGGAGGACGGCCCCTCCACGGGACACTATCGCCCTCCCCCCGCCGCTCCGGAGCCGGCCCCGCGCGCAGCTCCCCGAACGACTCCACGTCCTCCACCGGGGCCCGGAGGCCACGGCGTGATGGCCGCGCCAGGCGCGAGCTCCAGGCCGTCGAGGTCGACGAGGATGTGCATCGCGCGGCGGCCCTCGCCGAAGAGGACGAGCAGCTGGCCGTCCTCGGGCTCGATGCTGGCGATCGTGGCGACCCGCCCATCGGGAAGGCGGACGCGGTCGCCCTCGGCCGCTGCCAGGACCGCCGCCGCCGCGGCTCCGCCAGGCACCGCCGCCACCGCGGCCGCTGCGCCAGGCTCCGCCGCCGCCGCAGGGCGCGCCACTTCCTTAGCCCCCTTCATGGGGCCGTCTGCCCATTCGTCGTCGAAGTCGTCATCGTCCACGAGCATCTCGACGGGCGCGGCCGAGACGGCCACCGCGGCCTCGGCGGCCGGAGCGGGCCCAAGGCCCGCGCCAGCAGCAGCGGCAGCAGCAGCAGGGGGAAGGGCCACGAGCTCCGAGCCCGCGCCCGTCCCCGTCCCAGCAGCACCTGTGGGCGCACGCCGCCGCGCCGCCAGGCGCTGGCGGCGGCGTCGCCGCCTCTCCACGCGCGCCGCGGAGGCGGCGCGCGGGCCAGCAGCGTGTTCTCCAGGCGCACCAGCAGCAGGCACCTCGCCAGCCGTGGCCCCAGGTTCCTGCGTCTCCGCGCCCGCGAACAGGGCGGCGGAGATGGCGGAGCGGGCCACGGCGGCGACGGTGCGCCGTGGGGCGCGCGCGAGGACCGCGGCGCGTACGGCCGCCTCCACCAAGGAGGAGCCGAGGGCGGCCGCGGAAGCCCCTCTAGGCCGAGCCATCGCGCGCGGGCGGGAGGCGGCGGCCATGCGATCGCTTGAGCCAAAATGGCTACGGAGGAGGAGGAGGAGGAGGAGGAGGAGTGAGGGGAGGGGGGGGGGGGGGAGAGGAGCAAGAGGAGAAGGAGGAGGAGGAGGAGGAGGAGGAGGGACGGGGGAGATGAGCAGCTCAGCGTAGAGAGAGAAGGGGGAGGAGAAGGATGATGATGATGATGATGTTGATGATCATGATCATGATGATGATGATGATGATGATGATGATGATGATGATGATGATGATGAGAAGGAGGAGGAGGAGGAGAGGGAAGAGGAGGAGGAGGACCAGTGTAAACCCAAGAGCCATCAACGATGTTGGAACACACCCTGCCTACAAGGTCCCTCTTCGGAGGCCCCTGCCACGGTTCATTTCCATTCAAAGAACTGCCTCTTTGGAAAACAACCGTTTGAAGACCCTGAAGCATACCAAAACATTGTTCTCGGGATTCCAACGCCACGGATCAACCTGACTGTTGCGTCTTGACAATCCTGAAACGTGCCAGAACGCCATTCCTGGGATTGCAACACAGCGAAGCAACATAACTGCTGCACCCGCACGTTGATGATGGGAATACATGAAACCCTTGCAGATGTTTAAAACGAATGTGCGCCGCGCTTAGGCGAGAGCCACATTTTGAAAACCACCCGCCCTCAATCCGTGAAGCTCTTGCAATTTGTTTAACGGATGTGCGCCGCGCTGAGGCGAGAGCCACATTTTGAAAACGACCCGCCCTCAATCAGTGAAACTCTTGCAAAGTTTTACGTTTCAGAGTCATACGTGGTGAGGAAGTCTCAGGCGAAACGCCCGGCCCGCCCTAAAAACTGGCCTCGGGGTGCGACAAGGAGAAGTTACCTACAAGAAAAAGGAATGGAGGCGGAGGAGGAGGAGGAGGAGAGCCATGTTGCCCAGAAAGCGTGGCAGCGTGCCAGCCCTAGGGGGCCAGCCTCGACCGAAAACACATGTTTCCCACATGTCATTTGCATTCCCCACATCATTATACCCTTCACCATTCTTACAACCCGTACACTTACATGTTTCGGGAAAATCTTCAGGTCACCTGCCATGTGGAGACACCACGGCTGCGACTTCAGCCAATCCAGCGTGGCATCGACGGCTACGTGAACAACGAGCTAAAGTGCGCGTTTTCCTGCGAGTCGCTGCTGCACGTGAACTCCTAGATCACGACATCCAGCACCAGCTCCAAATAGCACGCCAACTACTTGCTGCGCACCACAGCACGCAACAACCACCGCGATACCCACCTCATGTTCCAGCCATGGCGACATCGTGGAGAGCAACTGTCAGCGGATCGGAGTCGGCGAAAGCACCGTGGAGATCAGCACCGAGCCGGCCACGATCCAGAGCTACAACAACGAGGCCCACTACATCAGTCATCGGAGTTGGACTCGAGCGCTGGAAGAACCACAACTGGATCGGCCAGTGGACCGAAAGCCACCTAGACAAGTCCTGGAGCCAAAACCTCAACGGGAAAGGTAACTACCAGGACGGCAATGGGAGGCACGACCACCAGGATCCCGCCAGCAACAACCAGAAGAGCAAGGGCAAACAACACGGGAAAGGGCAAGACGCAACCCGAAAAAGAGAAGACGCCCAGGAAGAAGGATGACAGCCAGAACTAGAATAACACCACCAGCAACAACAACAACGACAGCAGCAACAACAGCAACTACAACTACAACGAGCACATCACCGACACGATAAACAACGTCATGCGCATGAGGAACATCTTCGCCATCAAGAGGCACGACTGGGAGCTACCCCCCCCACACGACCAGAAGCTGAGGGATGAATGCCAAAATATCAAACACGCCGAGGAGCGAAAAACGGCAGCCGCTATCATCAAAACTAGCACAGCAGGTCTACCTAAGTACTACCGGCGCCATCACACATATTGCCTTCATCAAAGCGATGGTCCTCAACAGCATGCCCGTGACCCAGCAGGCGAGGGAGATCGACAACACCAAGCGGACCATGGAGGACTCCGGCGAATACTCCAAGATCCACCAGCAACAGATAGCGATCTACATGAACGAGATCGAGAGCAAAATCGAGGAGCTCACCACCCTGCAACGCGACATCAACAACGCCAGAGATGATCGACACAGCGACACGGAAGCTGCAGACGACGAAGCATGGAAAACAACAAAGGTGCATACCACCAAGAAGATCGCCTACACCATCACCAGCCCCAAGGAGGCGGACAAGGGCAGGTCGGGCGAGACCTCGGCACCATGCTCAGGATTTTGGAGGAGGACAACCAACGCATGGCCAACGACATCGAGAAAAACGAGGCCGAAGTCAGCGACGAGATCAACAACCTTAGAATACACCTCCGAGCAGCAGAAGAAGCTGAACGCCGACATGAAGAAAAGAACCAGCATCTCGAGGCAACAAGGGCCAAGAGGAGGAGGCGGAGGAGGCGGATGAGGAGGAGGAGGAGGAGGAGAAGGAGGAGGAGGAGGAACAGGCGGAGGAGGACGAGGAGGAGGAGAAGGAGGAGGAGGAGGAGGAGGAGGAGGAGGAGGAGGAGGAGGAGCAGGAGGCCCCCATTTGGGAGGCCAGGAGCCTCGGTCGCACAGGGCGGCGCGCAGCCCTCCAGGCCGCCCAGGAGGGCCAGGCCGCCTGTTGCCTCCTGGCCCTCTCGGCGCCGGGGGCTGCAGGGCGCCCTGCCGCCCGCGGCGCGGCGCTGCTCGGCCAGGA
>CAUYUJ010005963.1:0-47500 GCA_963575745.1 Prorocentrum cordatum
GGACCGTCGAGGAGCATCCTTGATCATTTGGCGAAAAAGCCACGCACGAAACCGAAAAAAACACAGGGAATGGACGTCCGAGCGATGGCCAGTTTTGCGAGCTGATATGTCTTCGTGGCCGACGTCTCGGCTAGCCGCCTGGGGCGATGCCACGTCCAGGGTCCATACCTCCCCGGGACGAAAGCTTTTTCTTCTTGGGCCCGGAACGACGGTGTGAACTCTTGAGCAGACACGTATGAGATAACCGCCGTCGGATCCCGTGAAGTTCGCGCGGAAGCAAATGTGGCTTTGGTGTTTGTTCCGGTGGATCGGGTTTCCGTCCGCGCGGATCTGATGTCGGATTTGCTGGATCCGTTTTCGGTCTCATTTTTTACGGCGGATCCGATTTTCATTCTTTTCAAATGTATACTATTAAATTAAGACAGGCGGGCGGAGGAAATCGGATCGGCGAACCCCGGAACCCGCCTGTGTTAAGATTCTACGGGGGAAAGGGGTTCGGTCATGAACTTCCAACTCCGCATCGCCACTTGCACCTCAAGAGGAAAATCTCTCGTCCTGCGTAAGTAGAGGTTTTGTGTTGCATGTGGAAACGCATGGACATGCGCGTAGATGCGCATGTTCGTCATGCCGTTCCCATTCGACGGTTCGTTCGCCTCGCACATAATCCACCCTGCTCGCATGTTTGTGATCAGCACCATATCCTGAGCGCAATGCAACTGAGTCTTGGTGTCCCCCGGTGCGGCCCACTGCCGCTGCCTGGACAATCGGATGCATATTATGTTGCCTCCCTCCCCCCGGCGGCTTCCAGGGCTCTCTTTGGCTCCACTTCCCTTCATCCAAGCCCCAATTCCCGGCTTCGTTTTTTTTTTTTTTTTTTTTTTTTTTTTTTTTTTTTTTTTTTTTTTTTTTTTTTTTTTTTTTTTTTTTTTGTAAAAGTTCGAGATCCCCAGGGTTTCCGACCGCTTTCCGATGGCCGGCGTATGCTGACCATCCATCCCTGGTTCTGTATGATTGTCCATGGGCCCGAAAGCGGCTCCTGCGGAGCGGAGTTGAAGAGAAAGCATCGGGATTAAAACAGTCACGACGTCGGAGGTCCAGGTCACTTTTGTTTCCAGAAGTTCCTGGATATCCCCGAGGGTCTCTGGATGCCTCCAGAAGCCCCTGGGAGGCCAAATTCAAGTTCCCAAGCGGAGAAACTTGGTAAAGCTGGTCACAGTTCCAACGTCCTACAAAATCTTAGAGAGCGGCGCCCCCCCCCCCTCCCCGCCAGGATTGGCACGCCTCTGGCGAAGATGCTGGCCCCTCTGGCTCGTCGGCACCGTGGCGTGGGCAGGACGAGCGGTGCCGCCCCTGCGCCGCTCCTGATTTCGCGGAAGGGCCTCGGAGGGGCCGAGAGATCACACCAACTTCCTGTTCTGTCTGTTGTCGCTGCGTCGGCGAAGCGCGGGAGCATTCACCCAGCTGGTCGTAGTTGCCATCCGGTGATGCAGTCTGCAATCGAGGGGCAGCGTGGAGATCCAGCAGGTTCCAATCGTGAGGCTCGTTGAGGGATGGCACAGGCTCAACCAGACGTAAAGCGGGAAACTTAACCTACACCAGGCCCAGGTCGCTCGAAGGTTTCCCCATGCTTGTTGAACGCTTTTACTTCTGTTGGCGTCCGTGGGCTCCTGGATACCTCCAGAGGTTTCCGCGGGCACTTCTGGGGCGCGGGGACCGCCGGAGACTGCTCCAGAAGCCCAGACCTCTGGCGGCGGGAACACTTCGTACCCATTTTCAGCCTCTGGTTGAGCCGTTTCGCAGCCCGGGGGGGCCCAAGAGCACGACTCGGGATGACGTGTTGGTCCCGGACACGGGAGTTTGAGAGAGCTCCCAGAGGCCCGCGGCTCGAAGTCGAGTCGTCGGAGATCTGTGAGGGTGCTTCTGGTGAGCGCAGTCGCCACGCTGAAAGAAGAAGCATCTTGGGTTTGGAAGGGGCTCGCTGCTGATCCCGAGGTCCTTCCATGGTCGTTTCTCTAGCGCTCATCGCGCTGTCAATACTCAGCAGGAGTTTCGTTCCTTATCTTATCAGCTTGATTTATTAGCATTTGGAGCTGGAGCGACTTTCCTGGCGCACGGCGACAGCGGCTACAGCGGAAGCACAAGCGACGAAAAAGAGCGAGCAAGTTCGCGATCATGAGTCTGTTGCGGATCGATTGGCGAAAAAGGGAGAAGACAGCATTTGCGTCGGGGACAGAGAGAGAGAGAGGGAGAGAGAGGCTGAAATGGCATTGGATACAGCCAGGCATTCCTGTTGCGCTCCCAGTTCTCGTAATTGGAATCTCGGTTTCGCCATCGACAGTGGCAGCTATCTTGGGAGCTGAGGGTTTGGATGCGGAACAAAAGGCACCAACGCATCTCGAATCTTGTAACTTGAAGGGGAAGCGAGTGCACAGGAAGGACCGCGTATGGATGGAACCAGCTGGTGAGGGATCGGGGTGTTGGGGGACGTCTCCCCCTTGCGCTCCTCCCGCCTTTTTCATGGGCGCGGGGCACACCGCAGCGCTGCCCGCACTCGCACCCTTGTTTCCCGCGTTCAGCATCAGATGCAGCGCCTCCTTACCCCCCCCCGTGAGCACAGGCCTTGGATTCGCAAGATTGACTGTGGCCGTTTTCCCATCGAGGGTCGCGCGAAAACATGTTCACGGAAGGCGTGTTGCCGTTTTCTTTGCTACTAATAGCTTTGTGTGTGCGTATGTGCGTGTGTGTGTGTGTGTGTGTGTGTGTGTGTGTGTGGCACGCTCCTAAGGAGGAAGCTGCCCAATCGCGGCTCTCCATCCACGACTCTCCATTCTCAACCCTCCTCTGCGTGCTCGGTAGCCTCTACTCTCATTGTTTTGTACCGGGAACTCCCCAATCTGTATTCTATATGTTGGAGGCGGTAAAGTGGGCACGCGCAGAATAAACGTAGTATGTGCCGTACGCACTTGGTTGTGGCGTCCTAGTTGCTAGAGCACAGCGTCGTCATTGGTGGGGCTGACCAGAAGTGGTGAACAGTCGATTGTACGTCAGGTTGGAGGTTCGGGTTATGTCGGAATCTGTGGAACCGCCCCTACTGGGAAACCTTGTTTCGTGTTCGTGCCGTGCGTGACTTGCGCACGAAGCAGTGCGCGAGTTCTCCAGACCGCAAGGGTGGATAGCGGGAATGCGCATTCCTGCTCCTGCCAGTGTGTGGCTGGCGGTAGGCTGTGCCCGATGGTGTCTCGAATGATGTCTGGCTTGTGTACTCGTACTCGCGCTGGCTATTTCTACGTCGGCCGAAACGCCGTTGGCAGACGTGATTCCGAATCTTATGTCGAATTCGACTCCCGTCGTAGGAACCGTAGAGCTGGGGCACACCTGACCGGCCTCAACTTCGTTGTCCAGGTATACGAGCGATGATTTTTTTGCAGCGCTTGCAGGCTGAATCGTAGGTCTTTCTGGGATATAGAGAGCAGCTGATTTTGTTGCACAAAGTTGCGACGAGTCACTGTGTAGTTCGGCACGTGGGACCCATGGCTTTGGATAACTTGGGTGCTTCTTCTAATAATTGGATTCGGTGCTCAGTGCCTGTGGCAAATTTCTCTCAGGTGATGCGGGTTTCGAGTGTGGTCGGACACGAGGTGTGTGCGAGCCTTAGTATCAGCGCAACAAAGGATACGATCGTGGAGTTATCGCATCGGCCATCCAGGGTCTCCTTGCGCAGTGCCACACAGGCGTTCCTGGTGTCGGAGACACGTCAGATGCAGTCGGTCCACTGGACGCTTTAGATATACACGACGTGCTGCTGACAAGCTTTACCCAAATCTCGCAAGTGGTGCCGCTAGGCCCGTGCTCCGACGTGTACAGGCAAAAAGGTGCATGGAGGAGCGTTCAGGCAAGCTGTACGGCCAAACGCGGCTGCCATGACGGGGTGTTTATCTTCTTGGGCGATCTGCTACCACTGCGCAGATTAAAGTACTTCCCGCGTTGATTTTGCAAAGCCCGCGGTATGTAAACATCAGTGCTTACAGTGCGTCTGTCGTAATCCAGCGGCCAGAGAGTATAGATCGGCGGCTGCACCTGACCTGTGTCTCCTGTTGGCATGAGGACGAACCCTCCGCCGTGCCAGGGTCGCGGGCCAGAGGCCTTGTGGAGGCCTCGGTGGGTGTCTCGGTCGGAGAGCTTCCCAGGGGTCTCCTGTCCTCTCTGGGGCCTCTTGAGACCTTTCGGGCGCCGCTCGGAGGTCTCTGGAGTGACTCTTGGAGGACCCTGGTTGATCTGGAGTCTATAGCAGACATGGGGTCCGGAGGAGCACGGGGGAGGGGGAGGAGGAGAAGGAGGTTGGGGGGAGAAGGGGCCCGGGGGAGGAGCTGGAGGAGGTGGGTGGGGGAGGGGGGAACGAGGATGGGGAGGCAGATGGTGATGAAGAAGAAGAAGAAGCTGATGATGGTGGTGGTGGATGGTGGTGATGGCGATGACGATGGTGGTGATGATGATGATGATGATGATGATGATGATGATGACGAGGATGATTGTGATGGCGATGGTGATGGTGATGGTGATAGTGATGGTGATGGTGATGATTTGCGTATGCGTATGACGATGCTGATGATGGTAATGGTGATGATGCAGATGATGATGATGCTGATGATGATGCTGATAAAGACGATGATGATGCTGCTAATAATGATGATGATGGTGATGGTGATGGAGACGGTGATGGTGTTGGTGATGATTCTGATTATGGGTATGATGATGAGGATGATGAGGATGATGATGCTGATGCTGATGTTGATGCTGATGCTGATGTTGATGATGGTGATGGTGATGCTGATGGTAATGAGCCGTCGCGCTGGGGGCAACATGAGTAGATCCGCCCTGTAGCCATATGATGTGATGCATGATGATGGATGATTGATGAGGTGCTGCTCATGATGATGCTGCCTGATTTATGATTTTAATGCTGCTGATGAGCTGCTGATGCTGATGCTGATGCTGATGACGATGCTGACGATGGTGATGATGACGATGCTGATGCTGATGCTGATGATGATAGTGTGGTGATGATGATGATGATGATGATGATGGTGTGGTGTGGTGGTGCTGATGAGATGATGATGAGATGATGATGATTGATGATGATGATGAGAGGGACGACGACGACGACGGACGACGACGACGACGACGACGAACGACGACGACGACGACGAAGACGGAGGAGGAGGAGGAGGAGGAGGAGGCGGAGGAGGAGGAGGAGGCGGCCATAGGAGGAGTAGGAGCATCGAGGTGCACATGAGCAGGCTCTCGCGCCGCCCCCTCGCACAGGACCGCGCGTCCAGCTCGTCAGCGCCCTCCTGGCGGTCCGGTGGTGCCACGTCGGCGGCCTCGGCGGCGGACGCCGCCGCGCCGGGCAGCCGCGCCCCGCCGCCGCGGCCGCCGCCGCGGCCGCCGCCCGCTCCCGAGGGCCCCGCGCCCTTCGCGGCCGCCAGGGACGACGCCCAGCTGCAGGCCTTGGAAGAGCCGGCCGCGGCGGCGACGCCCAGGCCGCCCCGGCCACGCCGCCGGGCCGCCCTGGGCCCGCGCGCTCCCCGCCGCGCGGGGGACCGACAGGCACCCGGCGGCGGCGGCCTCGGGGCCGGGCACGCCGCGGAGCCTCGCCGCCGGCGGCGCGGGCCAGGGCTCGCCGGCGGGCCCCGAGTGGGGGCCCGGCGTCCCAGCGCAGGCCCGGGCACGCCGACGCCCCGCGTGGGGAGCGCTCGTGCGGGCGGAGGGCCCGTCGTCTTGGGAGCCCGGGCGGCGGCGGCGCACCGCGACCGGGGACACCAGGTCGCGCCGCACGGGCCGTGCGCAGCTGCATTCTGTGCCCCCCCCACCCTCACTACACCAGACGGTTGCCGGCAGTGTCTCCCCCGTGCCAGAGCTTCTATCGCCGCCCCCCCCCCCGCCCCCCCCCCAGTCTGCACGTCATGAAACATGGGCCCTCCCCCGGGAACCGAATTCAGCCCACAGGCTCTGTGGCCCGTGTTACCCAGCTGATGAGTTACAGTGGCCACTGAGGGCCTTAAGATACCGCCAAGCGGACCCCGAGACGGCCTAGTCGTGCTCAAGATATGGGAACTGCTCCCCATGACAGCCTTACAGGTTGCTCGGACGCTCCGAGAAGGCCCCAAGAGGACCTCCAAGAGGGAGACACGGGGCCACGTTCATTGATTATCACAATGCTTTTGAATTATTTTAGCGTCCCCGCTTTTTTTCGTTTCCGACCTCTCCAGACGGCTCAAGCTTTGTCCCTTGATCAAGCGAAGCCAGTGATGAACCACCCGCCGACCAAGACGGCTCGAGAGGCCCCCACAGTTGCCGCAAGACGGCCCAGGCAGCCCGAGAAAAGGGCCCCAAGGCGGCCCCAGAGAGGACCCCGTGAGCCCCCCCCCAAAAAAAAACAGACTCGAGACGCACCCGAGAGGGCCTCGAGAGGAGGCCCCACGAGGCTGGGACCGCCAGCCCGCCCCAGGGCCCCAAGGCGGCCCGAGAAGACCCCATGAGGCCCCCCCCCAGGCAGGCTCGAGACGCACCCGAGAGGGCCCTCGAGAGGAGGGCCCCACGAGGCCGCGACCGCCCGTCCGCCCCAAGAGAGGCTGCCAGGAGGCCCCCAGAGGCCCCCCAAGACGCCCTCGAGGTGGTCCCCAAATCGCAGAAGAAGACACGCCATATGCAGATAAACTTTGGGCGCGCGGATTTCTTGGGCCCCCGCTGGGCCCCCACGGCGGCCTCTCTGGCGCCAGTTGGGTGTGGCAGTCTGTCGACCCCCCCCCAGGAACCCGATTTGTTTCTTGTTTTCGGTCGTTTTTCGGAACGGTTTTTCGGAGGTTTTCCGGAGGGGGGACCTCCGAAAAACAAAAACCCATTTCGATGTTGTCTCTTGTGTTTTCCGTATGGTTTTTCGTGGGTTTTCCGGGGGGGCTCCCGAACAAAAATCCGAAGTCAGGGGTGTTCCAGGGTTCGTTCGGTGATTTTTGCTGGATTTTTTATTACAGGTAGGAAAAAAACGAAAACCCACCGGCTCGAAGTTTTGTTGTTTTTTTCTCGGGGTTCTGCAGCCCCACACTTAAAAAAACATAATTTTTGAAAACCGCCCGAACAACCCCCGAACAAAAACCCAACTCGGTGTTTTTTCGAACTGTTTTCGGGGGTTCTGGGGCCCTACACCGTAAAACCATATCATTCAACCACAGACCCGCCCCCATCCTGGAGGTTTTTTCAGTTGTTTTTTCCGGGGTTCTGGGGGGCTACATTTGAAAACAATGCAATGTTTGAAAACCTTCTTGAACACCGCAGAAAAAAAAACTCCACAACTCGTAGGTTTTTGGGTGTTTTTTCGGTGGTTCTGCGGCCCACAAATAAGAATCTTTTTTTTTTCCTGAGAGCCCCCCGGAAAACACCCGAAACACCTCCCAACTCTAGGATGTTTTCAGAGTTCTGAGACCCCACAATCAACAACAAACCTATTTCTGAAAGCCTCCCAGAGAACACCCGAACAACCTGTCAACTCTGTGTTTTGTTTTGCGTTTTTTCCCAACCATCCTGTGGTGTTGGGTCCTCGTTTTGAAGAGACGGTGCCCCGCGTTCCTCTCCTTCCTCCTCTCCTCCCTCCTCCCCCTCCTTGCCTCTGCTCTCGGCACACCTCTCACGCGTTTCGTAGCCCCATAGGGAGCTCCACCGAAGGCCCCAGTGGGGGTGTCCACATGCGGTTCCCCCACCCAGGGCAGCGTTTCGTGGCCCCATAGGGAGCTCCACCGAAGGCCCCAGTGGGGGTGTCCACATGCGGTTCCCCCACCCAGGGCAGCGTTTCGTGGCCCCATAGGGAGCTCCACCGAAGGCCCCAGTGGGGGTGTTCGCATGCGGTTCCCCCACCCAGGGCAGCGTTTCGTGGCCCCATAGGGAGCTCCACCGAAGGCCCCAGTGGGGGTGTCGCATGCGGTTCCCCCACCCAGGGCAGCGTTTCGTAGCCCCATAGGGAGCTCCACCGAAGGCCCCAGTGGGGGTGTCGCATGCGGTTCCCCCACCCAGGGCAGCGTTTCGTAGCCCCATAGGGAGCTCCACCGAAGGCCCCAGTGGGGGTGTCCACATGCGGTTCCCCCACCCAGGGCAGCGTTTCGTGGCCCCATAGGGAGCTCCACCGAAGGCCCCAGTGGGGGTGTCGCATGCGGTTCCCCACCCAGGGCAGCGTTTCGTGGCCCCATAGGGAGCTCCACCGAGGCCCCAGTGGGGGTGTCCATGCGGTTCCCCCACCCAGGGCAGCGTTTCGTAGCCCCATAGGGAGCTCCACCGAAGGCCCCAGTGGGGGTGTCCACATGCGGTTCCCCCACCCAGGGCAGCGTTTCGTAGCCCCATAGGGAGCTCCACCGAAGGCCCCAGTGGGGGTGTCCACATGCGGTTCCCCCACCCAGGGCAGCGTTTCGTAGCCCCATAGGGAGCTCCACCGAAGGCCCCAGTGGGGGTGTCCACATGCGGTTCCCCCACCCAGGGCAGCGTTTCGTAGCCCCATGGGGAGCTCCACCGAAGGCCCCAGTGGGGGTGTCCACATGCGGTTCCCCCACCCAGGGCAGCGTTTCGTAGCCCCATAGGGAGCTCCACCGAAGGCCCCAGTGGGGGTGTCCACATGCGGTTCCCCCACCCAGGGCAGCGTTTCGTAGCCCCATAGGGAGCTCCACCGAAGGCCCCAGTGGGGGTGTCCACATGCGGTTCCCCCACCCAGGGCAGCGTTTCGTGGCCCCATAGGGAGCTCCACCGAAGGCCCCAGTGGGGGTGTCCATGCGGTTCCCCCACCCAGGGCAGCGTTTCGTAGCCCCATAGGGAGCTCCACCGAAGGCCCCAGTGGGGGTGCCCGCATGCGGTTCCCCCACCCAGGGCAGCGTTTCGTGGCCCCATAGGGAGCTCCACCGAAGGCCCCAGTGGGGGTGCCCGCATGCGGTTCCCCCACCCAGGGCAGCGTTTCGTAGCCCCACAGGGAGCTCCACCGAAGGCCCAAGTGGGGGTATTCGCATGCGTCTCCCCTACCCAGAGGTAGCGCCACCGAAAACGATATTCATATTTGCAATATTCACAACTGCATATGGTTGGGTCCTTCGCCAGGCTAATTCTTAGGTTTTCCGCCGGGGAAAAAATCCAAATGGGCGTTTTCTGATGCTTTTCTATATTTATTCTGGTTGTTGTTTCGGCTGTTATTCGGGGGTTCTGGGATCCCACAGTTAAATCCAGAACTATTTCTGAAAACCCTTCGGGAAACCACCGAACAACCTTCCAACTCTGGGGTTATTCGACGGTTTTTCCGTGGGCTTTCTGGCCACATAATTTCAAACACTGCTATTTCTGAAAACCCCTTCGGAAAACCCACGAAACATACATCCAACTCTTGGACTGTTCAATTGTTTTTCATTGGTTCTGGTGCCCCACATATAAAAACAATTAGCCTGGCGAAGGACCCAGCCATATGCAGTTGTGAACACCGTCGTTGTATGCACCGCACTCGGAGGAGCTCCCGACGGGGTCACGAAACGTATGAGGGGTGTGCCAAAATGGGCGCGGTGGCTGCATGCGAACGTTGGCATTTGGGCCTTCGGTGGGGTTCCTTGTGGGGCCGCGAAACGTGCGAGGGATGTGCCAGAACGAGTGCAGTGGCCGCATGCGAACGCTGGCATGTGGGCCTTCGGTGGAGCCACCCAGTGGGGCCACGAAGCGTGTGAGGGGTGTGCCAAAATGGATGCGGTGGCCACATGCGGAAGCTGTCAGTTGGGGCCTTCGTTGGTGCTCCCTATGGAACCACGAAGCGTGTGATTGTGTGAGCCAAACTGGGTGCGGTGGCCGCATGCGAGCGCTAGCATTTGGGCTTCGGTGGGGCTCCCTGTGGGGCCACGAAGCGTGTGAGGTGTGTGTGTGTGTGCCAAAATGGGTGCGGTGGCCGCATGCGAACGTCGGCATTTGGACCTTCGGTGGGGCCCTCCAGTGGGGCCACGAATCGTGTGAGGGGTGTGCCAAAATGGGTGCGGTGGCGGCATGCGAACGCTGGGATTTGGGCTTTCGGTGGGCTCCTTGTGGGACCACGAAACG
Organism: Prorocentrum cordatum; assembly: GCA_963575745.1. NCBI lineage: Eukaryota > Dinophyceae > Prorocentrales > Prorocentraceae > Prorocentrum > Prorocentrum cordatum. Next base: position 10,105 of record CAUYUJ010005963.1, read on the forward strand.
TGTGAGGGGTGTGCCAACATGGGTGCGGTGGCCGCATGCGACCGCTGGCATTTGGGCCTTCGGTGGGGCTCCTTGTGGGGCCACGAAACGTGTGAGGGGTCTGCCAAACTGGGTGCGGTGGCCGCAAGCGAACGTTGGCATTTGGGCCTTCGGTGGGGCTTCCGGTGGGGCCACGAAACGTGTGAGATGTGTGCCACAATGGGTGCGGTGGCCGCATGCGACCGCTGGCATTTGGGCCTTCGGTGGGGCTCCCTATGGAACCACGAATCGTGTGAGGGTGGCCGCATGCGACCGCTGGCATTTGGGCCTTCGGTGGGGCTCCCTATGGGGCCACGAGGCATGTGATGGGGTAGGCCGACATCGGTGCAGTGGGCGCATGCGAACGCTGGCATGTTGGCCTTGGGGGGGGCTCCCCATGGGGCCACGAAGCGTATGAGGGGTGTGCCAACATGGGTGCGGTAGCTGCATGCGAACGCTGACATTTGGGCCTTCGGTGGGGCTCCCTGTCGGGCCACAAAACGTGTGAGGGGTTTGCCTGAATGGTTGAATGGTTCGGAGGGCAGAGGCAGGGATCGGAGGAGGAAAGGGAGGGAGAAGGAGGAGGAGTGAGGACGCTGGGTGCTGTCTCTTCAAAACGATGACCACACGATGGAAGGGAATAGTATGTATGACAACTTCCCCGGGAACCCCAGACAACAAAACAACGACTCCTTGCGAAGGACCCCACCATATGTAGTTGTGAGTAACGCGTTGTGGGTGCCGCTTCCGGTGGGCCACGCAACGCTTGATGGGGCGTGCCGTAATGAGTGGGGGGGGGACGCATGCGGGCGGTCCCACTGGGGCCTTCGGTGGAGCTCCCTGTGGGGCCACGACGCGCTGTAGTGGGTTGTGGAAACGCATGCGGGCGCCCCCCCTGGGGCTTTCAGCGGAGCCACCATATGGTGCCACGAAGCGCTGTACTGGGTGGGGGGGACGCATGCGGGCGCTCCCATTGGGACCTTCGCTGGGGCACCCTATGGCGGCCACGAAACGCTGTACTGTGTGGGGGGGGACAGCGGTGCCACTGCGGCCTTCGGTGGAGCTCCCCATGGGGCCACGAAGCGCTATACTGCGTCGGGGGGACGCATGCGGGCGGTCCCACTGGGATCTTCGCTGGAGCTCCCTATGGGGTCACGAAGCGCTGTATTGGGTGTGGGGGGGGGCGCAGGCGGGCGGTCCACCTGGGGCCTTCGGTGGATCTCCCCATGGGGCCACGAAGCGCTGTACTGGTTGTGGCAGGCGCGGTCGGGCGGTCCCACTGGGACCTGCGGTGGAACTCCTTATGGGCCCGCGAAGCGCTCTACTGGGTGTGGCGAACGCATGCGGGCACCCCCACTCGAGCTTTCGGGTGGGCTTTCGGTTGAGCTGCCTATGGGGCCATGAAGCGCTGTAATGGGCGTGGCGTGCGCATGCGGGCACCCCCTACTGGGGCCTTCGGTGGAGCTCCCCATGAGGCCACGAAGCGCTGTACAGACTGGGTGTGGCGGACGCACGCGGCCACACTCACTAGGGCCTTCGGTGGAGCTCCCTATGGGGCCATGAAGCGCTGTATTGGGTGTGGCGGACACATACGGGCACCCCCACTGGGGCCTTCGGTGGAGCTCCCAATGGGGCCACGGAACGTTGTATGGGGTGTGGTGGGCGCATGCGGGCACACCCATTGGGGCCTTCGGTGGAGCTCCCGATGGGGCCACGGAACGTTGTGCTGGGCGTGGCAGACGCACGCGGGCACACCCACTAGGGCCTTCGATGGAGCTCCCTATGGGGCCACGAAGCGTGTGAGGGATGTGCCCAAGTGAGGGGGGTTACGAAAGGATGGAGGAAGGGGGGAGTAGGAGAGGAGGAATGCGGGGACCGTCTCTTCAAAACAAGGACCCAGCACCACAAGATGGTTGGGAAAACCAGCCCAAGTCTGTGGTTTTTCATGCGTTTTTCGTGGGTTCAGGGGCCCCTCAATTAAACACATTTGTTTTTTTACACCTCCGGGAAAATCCAGAAACAACAACTCCCAACTGTGAGTTGTTTCTGTTGTTTTTCGGGGTTCTGGGGCCCCACGTTTAGAAACAATATTATTTCTGAAAGCCCCACGGGCCCCCCCGAAAAAGAAACCCAACTCGGGGCTTGTTCTGTGTTTTGTCCGTTGTAGTTCGGTGGGCTCCACAATTAAACACAACATTATGTTTGAAACCTTTTCAGAAAACACTAGAACAACCAGCAAATCCATTGTTGTTTCTGAGGTTTCTCAGGTGTTCTGGGGTCCCCCCAAATAAGACAATGCTATGTTTGACCCCCCCCTCAGACAGCACCCAAAGAACATCAACTCTGTATTTGTTTATGCTTTTTTTCAAGGCTTCTAAGGCTTCTAAGGCCCCTCAATTATAAGCACGATTATTTTTGAAACCCTCCCGGAACACCACCGAATGTTCAAACACTACTACTTCTGAAAACACCCCGGTCAACTTCTGACCCCCCCCCCGAATTCGGCATTTTTGTTCTATGACTTTTCGGGGTTCTGGGGCCCCACACTTACAAACAATCATATTTCTGAAAACCTTTCGGAAAACCACCTGAAACCTAATTTCGGTGTTTTTGTTTCAGAATTTTTGAGGAGTTCTGAGGCCCCGAATTGAAAAAACAAGTCTATATTTGGAAACCAGCCGGACAAACACCAGAAGCAAACAACCCAACTCTGGAGTTTTTCGGTGGTTTTCCTGGGGTTCTGGGGCCTCACAAGAAAAACAAACATTCTGTTTTTGGAAAACCATTCAGAAACTCCCCAGCAAAAAAACGAACTCGTTTTTTTGTCATCGGATTTTCGGGGCTTCTGGGGCCCCATAAAGACATTATTATTTTAATTGCGATGTGCAGAACTGCCTTGGATGCGTCCTGGGAAGTTGCTTTGCCCGAAGTGTAGTTCATTCCACTTGCATCTAAGTCGCGCGAACCAGAACCTTAGCTGACATCGCGCGACGATAGTCAATGATTTGCTAGAGGACATAGAAGCATTCAGTGCGAGTCGCGTGAGCAAAACGCAATTATTACACGAGTGAAAATTGTTATCGTATTAAACAACATTTTTTATCATTAAAAACGCTTATGCAAAATTATTGGTTTGATAGAATCTGCGCGAATAAAAAGCAAGCGTTTAGTGGAGGGGGTGGTTAAATATGACAACGTTCGGAGGAGCGAAGATGCTGAACCTCTCTGGTCGATGGAGGTCCCCAGATGCCGCTCTGGGAGCATAGTTTCGAATCGATATGGGAGCGAGTACCACGACGAGGAGTAGGGGAATGATAATGAAGGCAGGAGGTAGAGGCAAAGGGCAGACAATCAGAACTTGCACAATAACTGTCTCCAAGAGAAGCCACAACTATTCCAACCAGGGGCCTCTGATCCCCTTGGAGGTCCCCAGTACCAGAACCCACGTCCTCCAGAACCTCCTCGGATAGTATCCGAATCGACGTGCATCGAAGTTTCTCTGGATCCACCATTCGAATAAAGAAGCGGAAGGGATAACGGGTTACGTGGAGGACGGGGCGGAGGACAAAGCCAGGAGTTGCTCAAGAGACAGAGATGCACCATATTTGACCCTCAAGCAGCCCCCGGCCAGCCGCCAAATAATTTCCTTCGGCAAAAGCCAATCGTGTCCCCAATCATTCCCAAGCCACCGTCCTCGGACTGGGATGCTCCCCGACGACCGATCCAGTGATGTAACCTCTGCGGGATGCTTGTCGTATTTAGGCTTCTCTGTGGCTTTGCGTCTTCGGGGGCAACCTCGCCGCCACGGCTGGATCCCCCTGCGCCCTTTGAGCCTCGCAGTAACCGCCCCAGTGTCAAGCCAGCGCAATTGAGGACTTGCAACCTCACGGAATTGGACCACGGTCTACTGACACAGCGCCTGCGGAGTCGACCAGAGCCCAAGCGCGCGAAGGCAATATCCGCAAGGGCTTCGCCCCCTGCCGCCGGCCCCCTCTCTCGGATAATGGTGTGTGCATCAGCTATGTTATGTTGGTGAGGCCTGGGCGCCGTCGTGAAGCAGAGTCGGAACTCCGAACAGGGGGCCACTGGAGATATGAGCGTGCCAAGATCAGTCAAACACCTAAGGAACATCACAGATGTTGGCCGCTTTGTCCCCCCTTTGGGGTGCACTTGGAGTGCTCTTGGAGGCCTCTTGAGAGCCTCTTGGGCCGTCTTGGGACATTCTTGGGCGCCTTGGAGCACTCTTGGGTCGTCTCGGGGGCCTCTTGGACCGTCTTGTGGGCTTGATATGAAGGATTGTGGCCTCGACAGCGCGAATGCTGCGTACTTTGCGAAGACGTGTGATTTCGAGGACGAGAAAAACGCGTACTTTACTAGGGATCGTGGTCCGGAACGCAATTATTGTATAATTTACGCGAGAAATGAACAAAGAACGAGAGAGAGAGAGAAAGAACATGAGAGAGAGAGAGAGAGAGAAGGAGATAAGGAGAGAGAGAGAGAGAGAGAGTGTTGCCTTGGAGACGCGACAATGTGCAATTGATGCGGAATTCTGATCTCGGGAGCGCGGACACCGCGTAATTTGCAAGGGCCTATGGCCTCGGGGACGTGAATCTTTTCCAATCTGCAAAGGGATTCGGCCCCGGGGGCGCGAGCACGGCGTACTTTTCCAAAAGATTATTGTCTCGGGGGTGCGAGTCCCAGGTATTTTTCTTGGCATCGCTTGGACGTGTGCATTTTTTCTCGGCGAGAAACCGCGAGGACCAGCCTGGACCATCTAGGAAAAAAATCACGCACGAAACCGAAAAGTGCACGGGCAATGGACCCAGAAATTCTGAGAACCCTTCCAGGTGGTGGTAACCAGTGTCCTTTTCGGCTCCACCCCTCGAGCGGGCTTCAAACATTCACAGTAGGAAGAAGAATGAGGCAGGATTCAATTCATGGGAGACTTGAAATTGGAACTGTAGCAGGGAGCAGCAAGCCTACTCCGCGGAGCCTTCTGGCCCCACAGGGGGGGCCGGCGGATAAATGTGATTGTCTGTGTCCGTGACATGCTTGCATACGGAACTTCAGACTGCAGGGAGTTGTTGTCGATTTCTTGAGCCACCGAAAGAAACGATACGGGTCGACGAACGACTTCTGAGGGCCCCGTACCGAAGAAATCAATCCATCGGAGGTCTGAGTCGTGCCTCCTCCCTTCTCTCTCCGACCTTCCCATGTTTGGAGGTCTTGCAGCCAACGGGGCGGGTTGCATGGGCTCGAAAGCATTCCAGGTCGGTTTCCCCTCGGCTCTTCTGCTCTGTTCCCCAGACGGTGCTTGCACTTGGGGTTTCTCCTCTCTCTCAAGGATCAGGAGGGAAAAAACACACAGACACAATTAATCGTCGATCCCCAGGAAGATATGGGAAAATATTGGAAGTGGGGGGGAAGACGAAAACCCAGAAAATATGCGAAAGTATGGGGAATCCTTTTATTCCCTACCTAGGCTCTGCCTAGAGGGTTCTTACTCTCTTAGCTTAAAGGGGCCGGGCAGTGGAAAGCGCCCCGGGCGGTTCCCCCAGTCCCCGCCCCGCGGTTCCCCCAGTCGCGCCCCCTTAGCTTGGCTTAGCTTATCTCGCTTAGCTTAGCTTAGCTTTAGCTTAGCTTTAGCTTAGCTTTAGCTTAGCTTTAGCTTAGCTTTAGCTTAGCTTTAGCTTAGCTTTAGCTTAGCTTTAGCTTAGCTTTAGCTTAGCTTTAGCTTAGCTTTAGCTTAGCTTTAGCTTAGCTTTAACCTAGCTTCAGCTTAGCTTTAGCTTAGCTTCAGCTTAGCTTTAGCTTAGCTTTAGCTTAGCTTTAGCTTAGCTTTCGCTTAGCTCTACTGTTACTACTAATGCTGCTTTCCTAGGGGCTCCAACTCCTAGGTAGGGTCGCACTGGGATAATTTGTGTGTATTTATTTGTGTGCCCCAGGGCCCCTTCAAAGGAACTGGGCCCGGCGCGCCAGTCTGGCAGGCTCGTGGCCACCCGTCGCCGCCCCTTGCCGCCGCACGCCGCCGCACCAGCTCGGCAAGGACTCCGATGGCTCGAGGCTCGCCCTCTGCAAGCACGTCGTCTTCGGCACCGCCGGATCCCGAGGCTGACGTTTCTGACGTTTCTCGCTACACAGCGTCTTGTCGCGCGCCCCGCGGGCGCGGAGCGCGCCGCAGCGGCCCACTAGGGCCGTGCGGGCACTCGAACAGCGGCCCCGGGAACCCGACCCCGAGGAGAACAGGGAGGATCCCGAGGCTGTGCCTCCTCCTGGCCTTGCCGTGAGGCCGCTCTTCTTCTGTGCCCCCCTCTTTGTGGCTTCGAGCTTCGCGCGGCCCGCTTCAGCTTCGACCGGAAGAGGTGCGCTCTCGACCCGCGGATCAAAAAAGATTGTTCGAGGCTCGCCACTTGGACTGTGCACCGGCCCGCCCGGCTCGTGCACGCCCGTCGCCGCTGCCCGTCGCCGCACCACTGTGGTCACGATTCCGATGCTGCGAGGCTCGCCCTTTGCGTTTTGCTTTGCGCTGCTTCCCAGTGCTTTTCCCCGGTTTTACTTTCTTGATTGCATCGTAGTGTTGCGTTGCTTTGCATTGTTTCGCATTGCGTTGCGTTGCTTTGTGGTGCTCTGCATAGTGCCATGTTGCTTCCCTTTGCTCTCCAGTACTTTGAAAAATTGTTCGCGTTGCATTGTAAGCTGTGCATTTCTTCACATTGCTTGGCATGGCTTTGCGTTGCTTCGCATTCCCGCATTGCTTTGCATTGCTTTGTCTTGCTTTCTATTGTTTCGCAGTTTTGTGCATTGCAATCCAGCGCTTTGCATTGCTTTGTATTGCGTTTTGTTTCTTGGCATTGCTCTGCGCGGCATTGCTTTGTATTGCTCCGCATTGCTTTGCATTGCATTGCGTTGCGTTGCAATGTTTTGCATTGCGTTGCATTGCTTTGCATTGACTTGCACTGCTTGGCAACACATTGCTTGTATTGCGTTGCATCGCTTCGCATCGCATTGCATTGCTTTGAATTGCTGTGCAGCGATTTGCATGCTTTGCATGGCGTTGCATTGATCTGCGTTGCTCTGCTTTGCATTGCTTTGCATTGCTTTGCATCGTATTGCGTTGCTTTGCATTGTAGTGCTTTGTATTGCATTGTTTTTCTTTGTTTTACTGTGCATTGCTGTGTGCTACATCGATTGCACCACATGGATTGCCCCTCCTAGATTGTACCATGCTGGTTCTCCCCAGCCACATGAAATTGGGATCTACCTCCTATAGCACAATTTACATATGACTCAGTCCCATCGCTCAATCGCTCATCCAAAATATGAAGCCATACCATCCCAGCTGGTCCCCTTTGCGCCCCCCAACTCATCCCTGTCAACTGATACTCTGCGCGCGCATTCGTTGATCAAACATCAAACAGTTTCGGAATATCTTGCAACATGGGAGATGACGTCCACACGCGTGCCGTCGCGCGCACATATGCATAAATGCATCAACCGCCGTAGGTTTCGTGAGGATTTCAAGATCGAGGCTCCCGATACCACATCAAACAAAACAGTGATGTTTCACTATATGTGGTTCAGCAAAGTTTGCGCGTTCTGGCGAATCCTTACGACATCCATGGGTTCTTCAACATGTTCATCAAACGCGGCGAGGCGGGCCTCTCGCGCGCGCGCGTCGAGATCACTCGGCCGTCCCTGCGCGCCTGCCGAGGGGACACGACCCCTGTCACATAACACCACGCGGGCCACTGGCGCCCGTCGGCCGCGCGCGTACGTTGACAGCCTCCCAGAACCATCATCACCAACATATGAACCCCATCATCTTCGTCGGCGGGATCCGCACCGGTGCCGTTGTCGGCCCTGCCGCCGTCGTCTGTAGTCGTCGTCGCCCGCAGTGCTGGTGTCGTCATCGTGTCTGCCGTTGCCGGCGTCGCCATGGTGCCGTGCCCGCCCGAGTCACCGACTCAAGCCGAAGTGCCCGCGGCCTGCGGGGCGCGCGGGGGCATTCCCCGGCGGCCAGCGCCACCGAGGCCGCGTCGGTCGCGCCAAGCTGGCAGGGGCCGCCCGTCGCCGCCATGCCGTCGGGCGGCACCGTTCTGGTCACGATTTTTAGGTATGCGAGGCTCGCACTGTGCACTGCTTTGCGCTGCAGCCAGGTGCCTTCCTCGGTTTTCTTGTGCACATTCGTTGGCACAGCAGCGCGCTGGTCTGCATGGCTTCGCATGGCGTTGCGTTGCCTTGTGGTGCTTTGCCTTGTATTTTTTATTGCTTCCCAGTGCTGTCCATGGCTTTGCATTTGTTCGCGTCGCGTTGCATTGGCGTGCTTTGCTTGGCGTGCATGGCGCAATTCTTTGCGTGGCTTCGCATTGATTCGCAATGCTCTGCTAGACGTTTGCATTGCTTTGGGTTGCCGTGTATTCTTTCGCATTGCGTAGCATTTCTGTTCAGTGCTCTGCGCTGCTCATGACATCCCTGCGTGTTTCGCATGGTTTTGCGCTGCTTTGCATTGCTTCGCATTGGTTGCCATTGCTTTGCGTTTCTGGGTATTTCTTCGCGTTGCTTTGCGTTGCATTGCGTCCCGTTGCGCGGCAATGTTTCGCATTGGTTTGCGGTGCTTTTCGTTGCTTTACGTTGCTTTGCGTTGCTTTGTGTTGATTCGCACTGCTTGGTAGCACATTGCTTGGTACTGCGTTGCGTCCCTTTGCGTCGCGATACGTAGAGTTGCGTTGCGGTGCATCGCTTTGCATGTCTTGAATGGGCTTGCATTGCTTTGCGCTGCTCTTTATTTAACTGCTTCGCTTTGCTTTGCGTTGCACTGCTCTGCGCTGGGTTGCTTTGGTTTGCTTTGTGTTGCTTTTCTTTGCACTGCTGTGCGCTACACAGATTGAACCACGTGGACTGCGCCTCCAAGATTGCAAAACAGTGGCTCCCCTTTGTCAAAAGAAATTGGGATCTACCGACCCCCGTCGGAAATATCGCCCACCCGCCCCTTGGGGTAGCACAATCTACATTCGATTCTGCCCCATCGTTCACTCAAAAAATTGAAGCCATACCATCCAAGCTGGGCCCCTTGTCAAGTACTTCATTCTCTGCAAGACAGACTATGAGCCCGTATTCGTTTATCATTAATCATCGATTTCAAGACATTCCGTGACGCAGATGCGACGAAGTCCGCACGCGCGTGCCGTCGCGCGCGCATGCCAAAATTCCTCCAAAGCCCTTTTCGTTAGGATTTCAATTTCGAGGTTCCCGAAACGATAGCAAGCAAACGCAATGGTGTTGCAACCTGGTTTTCCTGTTTTGTCTGCGCGCTGTTGCGAAGTTCTACGAAACCGATGCGCACTCCAACAGTTTCATCACACGCGACCGAGCGTTCCTCTCGCGGGCGCGTGTCGAAATCATTCGACCGCCCCTGCGCGCTTGCCAGGGGGGTCGGCCGCGCGCGCGAATTCGGGAATCCTTCCAAAACCCTCATCGCCAACACATAAACACCATCACCTTCACCGGCGTGATCAGCATCGGCGCCGCCATTAGCCTTGCCGTCGTCAGCGCCACCATCGTCACCAGCATTGTTATCATCATCATCGTGTCTGCCGTTGTCGGCGTCGCTATGAGACCGCGCCCGCCCGAGTCGCCGACTCGCGCTGACGTGCCCGCGTGTCAGCGCGGCCTGCGAGACGCAGCGATCAGCGCCACCGAGGCCGCGCCAATCGCGCCAAATTAGTTGGCCAGCGCCGAGCAGGCATCGCAATCGCCGCCGCATGGGTTTTTCAAACCAAGTTGCGGGTGGGCCAGTGGGTGGGATGATTGCGTGAGCAGTGGAGTTGGCACTTCATTAGTGAGCGTTCGTGAATTCTCCTTGCTGAAAAAAGGTAATAGGATCTACACCCCTCCTGGACCCAACCGTAAACTCATTCGCATTGTAACTTACATATGATTCAGCCCCATCGCCCATCGTAACTATGAGTTCATATGATCCCAGCGAAACTGGTATCGCCCCCCCTCATCCTCTGCAAAAGTATGATGCGCACGCGCGCGCATCCGCTTACCCACAACCATCAATTTTCATAAGCCTGTCGCAGCCATGGGAGGCCGTTCGCACGCGCGCGTCGTCGCGCGCATGCCGAAATCCGTCAACACCCCGAGGCTTTGGTAGTGATTTCAGACTCGAGTGTCCCGATGGCATTAAAAAAAACAGGGCTTCGCAACACGAGTATCCAACAACAAACATTCTGACGACAACCAGCGGTTTCTCAACATGTTCATCGAATGCTAGCAAACGTGCCTCTCGCGCACGCATGTCGGAATCGTTTGAACGCCCTTGCGCGCGTGGTGTCACAACGATTTGTTGCAAACGATGGGGCGAAATGCGCGCGAACACGTTTCCGCGCGCGCATGCGGAAATCCTTCTAGCATCTTGGATCTCGTATGTGTTCCCATATCGAGTGTTCCGAACACGTATAGCAGCTCATGGTTTTGCAGCATCAGTTTTCAAAAATGCCTGCGTTCGCGTTCCTGTGAATTTTACAAAACCAATAGGTTGTTTGTTTCCCAGCATTTTCTTTGAGTTCGGCCAAACGGGCCTCTCGCGCCGCATGTCGAAATCATTCGGGCGCCCTTGCGCGCGTGCTGGGGGGCACGATCTGTGTCAGATAATTCCATGCCGGCCGCTCTCGCGCGTCGGCCGCCCGCGCACGTCGAGTTCTTCCCAAAACCTTCAACACAGGCGCGGGGACGCCGTCAAGTTCGCCGGCGTGATCAGCAACGGCGCCGTCACTGGCCTTGTCGTTGTCATTGTCATTATCGTCGCCAGCATCGCTACCATCATCATCGTGTGCACCGTCGTCGACGCTGCCATGATACAGCGCCTGCCCAAGTCGCCGACTCGCACTGATGTGCCCGTTGGGAGGGTCCCAGCGGTCAGCCCCACCGCGGCCGCGTCGGTTGCGCCAAACTAGCTGGCCGTTGCGTGCGTGAGCAAGCGCGGGCCAGCGCGGCCGCAGCGATGCGCCAACCAACGCCGAGAAGACATCGCAGTCGCCGCCGCATGGGTTTTGTAAACCAGGTTGCGGGTGGGTGGGTGAGATGGTTGCGCGAGCATTGGAACCGACAAGTTCAAGTTCGGCAGGTTGAATTTTCTTTTCTAAAAAGAGAATAGACTCTCCCCCCCCCGGACTTATCGGTTCCCCCTTGGGATAATATGATTTCATATACATATAACGGCGCACCGGGTCCGGGGGCCCGGGGCCGGGACCCCGACCACAAATGTGGGCCCCGGGGGGCCCGGAGGCTCGTCGGACCGCCGGACGCCGTCCAAGATCGTTCGCAGGCGGCTTCGGAACGCGCTCCGATGGCTCCAGATGCCTTCCAAGACGCCTGTCATGACACTAAGAAGGTCCCAGAAGCCTCCAAGACGCTCCGAGAGGCAGCCCAAGAGAGGCCCAAGAAGCAAAAATCGTGCCATTCCTATGGGAAAACGTATATTTTTCGCATGTTCGCCTCTTGGGCTTTCACCGCGTCCAAGACGGCCCAAGAGGCGCCCAAGACGGTCTACGAGGCCTCCGGGAGCGCTCCAAGGCTGCGCACGAGTGGCCCAGGACGGCCCCAAGACGGCCGAAGAGAGCCCCAAGACGAGTTCGAGAGGGGTCCCAGACGGAGAAAGCCAACCTCGAATTCCGAGCTTCCGGCCCAAGAGGCTCCAGGAGGCGCCAAAATGCCGCCAAGAGGCGCCAAAAGGCTCCCAAAAGCACCCCAAGACGTTCCGAGAGGCACCCCAAGAGAGGTCCAAGAAACAAAAATCGTGCCATTCCTATGGGAAAACGTATATTTTTCGCATGTTCGCATCTTGGGCTTTCACCGCGTCCAAGACGGCCCAAGAGGCCTCCAAGACGGCCTAGGAGGCCTCCGGGAGCGCTCCAAGGCTGCGCACGAGTGGCTCAGGACGGCCCCAAGACGGCCCAAGAGAACCCCAAGACGACTTCGAGAGGGGTCCCAGAAGGAGAAAGCCACTCTCGAATTCCGAGCTTCCGGCCCAACATATCCCAGGAGGCGCCAAAACGCCGCCCAGAGGCGCCAAAAGGCTTCCAAAATCAGCCCAAGACGTTCCGAGAGGCACCCCAAGAGAGGTCCAAGAAACAAAAATCGTGCCATTCCTATGGGAAAACGTATATTTTTCGCATGTTCGCATCTTGGGCTTTCACCGCGTCCAAGACGGCCCAAGAGGCCTCCAAGACCGCCCCAAGACGGCCCAAGAAGCTTCCAAGAGGGCCCCAGGACAGCCCAAGAGGGCCCCAAGACGGCCCAAGAGGCGCCCAAGATGGCCCAAGAGGGCCCCAAGACGGGCCCAAGAGGGGGCCCAGAGGGGGACCACGAACCGCAAGCTCGAGCCTTCCGCCCCAAGAGGCCGCCAGGAGGCCCCAAGGAGGCCCCTCAAGAGGCCCCAGGAGACCCCCAAGAGGCCCAAAGGAGGCCCCGAGAAGCCCCAAATCGGCCCCCAAAATGCTTCGAACCTGCTTCCAGGAGGCCCCCGACAGGTTCAGAGGCTCCCGAGAAGCTACGTCAAACTCCCAGCGAGCGGCCGGACGAGGCCCCCCACAAAATCACAAGAGGGTTCCAGTATTTGTATCCTTCAGCGCTCTCTGGCCTTCTTCCCCCTGCCCCCTTCCCTGCGACTTTCGTTGGCTCAAGCTCGCCTCCTAGCTAGAACCCAAGCGCGCGCGAAGCGCGCGCGTGGTTCTAGTGTGTATATATATATATATATATATATATATTCTGTACACTCGTCCATCCTAAATATGAAATCGTATCATCCCAGCCAAACCGGTTCCCCCCCCCTGAGGTTCCCTTACCAAAAAACACTATGCGGTGACAGATTTGGTTCTAACATAACACTTTTTCACGAACCCGTTTGCAAAACATGAGACGAAGTGCACACGCGCGCGTCGTCGCGCGCGCATGCCGAAATCCTTCAAAAACCTTCGGTGCGGGAAGGAATTCGCAATCGAGTTTCCAAAAAACATACAAAAACACAGGGTTTCGCAACACAGAGTTGCTTAAACAACTTCCGCGGAAACTCTTGCGAACTCATAAGAAAACCATCGTTTGTTTAAAAGATTTTCACAAACTGCTACCAAACAGGATCCGCGCGCGCTCATGTCGAAATCTGTCGAACGCCCTTGCGCATGTGCCGTCGCGAGAATCCCCGGCAAAAAATATGACGAATTGCAGACGCGCGCGTCTTCGCGCGCGTATGCCGAAAACCTTCAAAACCCATCGGTTTCGGAAGGATGTGAAAATCGTGTGTCAAACATCTTACAAACACAAGGTTTCGCAACACGGATTTTCAACAAAAGCGTGCGCGCGCGCTCTTGCGTCGTCGTCGTCGTCGTCGCCGTCCTCCCTCCTCCCGCGTCGTTGTCGTCGTCGTCGTCGCCTACGTCGTCCTCTGTCTTTCCTCATGTTCGTCGTCGTCGTCCTCTTTGGCGTCGTGGTCGTTTCCGTCGTCGTTGTCGCCGTGGTCGTCCTTCCTCCTCCTCCCTCGTCGTCGTCGTCGTCCGTCGTCGGCGTCTCGTCGTCGTCCCTTCTATTTCGTCGCCGTCGTCGTCGTCGTCGTCGTCGTCGTCGTCGTCGTCGTCGTCGTCGTCTTCCCTCCTCCCTCGTCGTTGCCGTCGTCGGCGTCGCCGTCCTTCCTCCTTCTTCGTCGTTCGCGTCGTCGCCGTCCTCCCTCCTCCCTCGTCGTCGTCGTCGTTGTCGCCGTCGTCGTCCTCCCTCGTTCCTCGTTGTCTTCGTTGGCGACGCCGTCGTCGTCTTCGTCGTCGTCGTCGGCGTCGGCGTCGTTGTCGTCTTCGTCGTCGTCGACGTCGGCGTCGTCGTCGTCGCCGCCGTCGTCGTCGTCGTCGTCGTCGTCGTCGTCTTCGGCGTCGTTGACGTCGTCGTCGTCGTCGGTGTCGTCGTTATCGTCGTCGTCGGCGTCGTCATCGTCGTCGTCGTCGTTGTCATCGTCGTCGTCGTCGGCGTCGGTGTCGTCGTCGTCGTCGTCGTCGTCGTCGTCGTCGTCGTCGTCGTCGTCGTCGGTGTCGTCGTCGTCGTCGTCGTCGTCGTCGTCCTCGTCGTCGTCGTTGTCGGCGCCGTCGAAGTCGTTGGAGACGTCGTCGGTGTCGTCGTAGTCGTTGTCGGCGGCGTCGTCATCGTCGTGGTCGCTGTCGTCGTCGGCGTCGCTGTTGTTGCCAAGTGCCATGTGGTACCCACCGTCACGGTCTTAAGAGATTTTGCAAACCAAGTTGCGGGTGGGTGGGTGGGTGGGATGTTTGCGCGAGCAGTTGAGTGGACAACTCACTGCGAACAGAAATAAATTGCACCACTTAGATTTTGCAAGAGTCTCTTGCTTTAGGTCCACGCTGGTTCCTTTCATTCCACGGGCCCCAGAGCTCTCAACACACTCTCCCCGCGGTCACTTTCTCGTGCCACTCTGTTTTTTGATTGCATTGCTCTCCCAAAACCGGAATTTCGAAACGATGTCGGAAAGGGCGAAACGATCCCCAATTGTGCTTGTGGCTTCCCACCCAGGCCTTCCGTTGCAGCAGCCGCAGCAACTGGAACCCCCTCCCGACACGTTCCGGCTGTCGGGGCTGGATCGCGACGAGCTCAACGGCGTCTACGAGCGCCGGGAGATACGGGCGCGGGGCTCGGCGTGCCCCGGAGCCTTGCGATCGGTGCTGCTGAATGTAGAGATCCATGATGATGTTGGTGGTGGTGATGATGGTGGTGGTGATGATGGTGATGATGATGGTGATGCTGATCAAGAGAAGGAGGCGTATGGCGGTGGAGGAGGAGGCGGAGTACGGTGAGGTGGAGGGCGAGGAGGAAGAATAGGAGTTGTAGGGGTATCGATTGTTTGGGACGCTTGCCCCCGCGGGGCCAGGTGTAATGACGCGACCGTGTTGGACATTGCATGGAGGTTGAACATTGCATGGGGGCTTGGTTGCCGAGAACAACACTTTTGTGCAGCGGAGTGCTAGATGGCACGGTGGTGCTGGGGAGAAGTATCGAAGTCGTCTGCGGCGAATCACCGACGGGCGCTCATGGGGCGGGTTTGGTGGCCTCTGGGGCCGTCTCGGGCCGTCGGAAAACCGAACATGAGTAAACGCCAAACTCTGTAAACAAACCAAAGGGGACTCAATGATGTTGGCCTCTCCGGGCTTCCTGAAGAAGCTCTTGGAGGCCTCTTGGGTCGTCTTGGAGGCCTCTTGGGAAATCTTGATGCCATCTTGGGCCCGTGCCATCTTGGGGGCACCTCGGCCCCTCTCGAAAACATCTTGGGCCCACCTTGTGCTCTCTTTGTGCCATCGTAGCCGTCTTGTAGGCCATCTCGGGGCCGTCTGGAGCAGGAAGGCCCACGACCTGGGAAGTTCACTGGTTCTCAAGGGGCGGAACGACCAATGGAGACCGAAGTCTGTGCGTCCCTCTGGGTGGCCAGCGGGTTGGGCCGAACGCCCCTGGGAACTTTTCAGAAAGAACCAAACGCTCCCTAACATTCAGCAAGCCGTGCACCCCTGCACCAAGTCACAGGGGGCGGCGGATCGAAGGCGCCTACGGCGAATCCCTGCTGACCCCTGCCTTTTAGCATACGCCTACGGGGCCAAACGTTTGGGCACAGTTTGGCCACGCTATTGGACCATGCACCCCCGCAGCCGTTGAGGAAGCCATTCGGGGAGCACGTGGGGAGGAAGAGGAGGATGATGAGATGAGGAGACAAGAGGATGAGGATAATAATGAGGAGACTTCTTGGGAGCCTCCCGAGGAGGCACTCTTGGGGCCTCCTGAGAACTTCCTGAGGGCCTCTTGGAGGCTCCTTGGAAGCCTCCCTGGGCCTTTGTGGGGGCCTGTGGGTTTTTTTTGTTGGTGCCCCTTTCGCAGTCTTCAGGCGTTTCTGGCCCGCCTGACGCCGTCGGGTGCCGTCTTGATGGCGTCTCTGAGCCGTCTTGGGGCCCTAGATGAGCGCTTCAGGGCTGTTTTGGAGGCCATTTTGGAGGCCTCTTGGGCTGTCTTGCGCTTTCTTGGGGCCGTCCTGGGCGCCTTTTGGGCCGTCTGGGGGCCATGTTCGAAGGCTTCGTGGACGATCTTGGTAGCCTCTTGGGCCGTCTTGGGCTGCCGGAAGGCCGAACAGCAGTAAATGCCAATTTCTGTAACAATGAACGGAACATGATTGGGTTTGGCCTCTGCGGGCTTTCCTGGGCAACCTCTTGGAAGCCTCTCGGGCCGTCTGGATGGCCTCTTGGAGGCCTCCTGTGCCGTCATGGGCCATAGTGGGTCGAGTCGAGTGCAGATTGGGCCGTCTTGGGCACATGTTGGTGCCGCCATCTTGGATTCTCTTGGGTTCATCTTGGCCGTCTTGGCGTCCATCTTGTCTGTCTTGGAGGCCATCTTAGGGGCGTCCTAGAGGGGAAACGCTACTCGCATATTTCCCAGAGTTCTCGGCGGAACCAGAAACCTCCCAGGCATCTAGCACGCCGTGCACCTCTTCGATGAATCACCAGGGGGCGGCGGATCGAAGACGCCTGCTGCGAATCACCGCCGCCCCCTGCCTTTTGGAATCGCCTGTGTGGTCGAACGTTGTGGCCTCTTTGGCCGTTATGAAGCGTCGGGATCCCGAAAAGGCGAGACCGTTGCAATCGCTCAACAGCTTACGGACAGTCAACGATTTCGGGCTCTTGGGGCCTCCTTTCTTGGGAGGGATCTCGAGGCTCTCTTGGGGCATTTGGCGGGTATTTCGGGCCGTCGTGAGACAACCTTGGACGTCTTGAAGCGCTCTTGGCCGACCCAGGGCCCTCTTGGACCGTCTTGGGAGCCTCCTGTGGCCCGTTTGGCCTGGTTTTTGGGGCTCTCTGGGTTCCGAAGAAGTCATGCTGGGACACGCTCTGGCATGCGGGAGCCCTGGGAGGTGCAGCGCTTGGAGTCGGGGCCTTTTAGTATGTAAGCATCAGCCGGAGGGTTCCAGGGAGCTGAGCACACTCTACCTCGTGTCTCAGGTTGCGGTGGCGGATCTTGCGCATCAGTATATGGGATAAATCAGGATAAAGCATGGGCGGGAGGGGAAACCGATCCTGAGGTTGCCAATTCGCGAACCTGGTGGCGCCTCAGCGGCGACGCCTTCTTCTTTTACGAGCCCTCGCGGATGGCCTTCCAGATCTGCCCAGAGGACACGCCGTGCGCCCTTTTCGCCTTCTCCTCTTTCTGCCACCCCTCCGCCCCCGCAGAGCAAGCGTGGCCCCGGGAGGGGGCTTCAGTCGTGCACGTACTTGTCCTCGCGCCTGCTCTGTTCGTATTTCGGCCACCAGGGAAAAAAAAAACATGCTGTAGGAAAAAAATCACACCGTGGGGAAAAACGCACACACACACACAAAAAACACACTGTGGGGAAAAAACACAACTGTGGGAAGAACACACACTGTGTGTTTGTTCCCACAGTGTGTGTGTGTGTGTTTTTGTGTGTGTGTTTCCCCACGTGTTTTTTTTGTTTTGTCCCACTGTGTGTTTTTTCCCACAGACGTTGTCTTCCCCGTCGCAGCTGTTGGGCACGGCCCGGAAACCAGCCAGAAGTGTGCGCGTGGGGCGTCAGAGGATATAACGCGCGCCCCCGGCGCGCCCCACTTCGGTGCGGCGGGGCTGTCCCCGCCTCCTACCCCCCCGCTGCCCCTCCCCCTCCTCCTCCCTCTCTCCCTCTCTCTTTTTCTCTCTCCTCCTCTCTCCTTCTCTCTCCCTCTCCCCCCTCCCCCCCCTCTCTCTCTCTCCCCCCCCTCTCTCCTTCTCTCTCCTTCTCTCTCCTTCTCTCTCCTTCTCTCTCCCTCTCCCCCCCTCTCTCTTTTCCTCTCTCCTTCTCTCCCCTTCTCTCTCCCCCCTCCGCCCTCTCTCTCTCTCTCTCTCGCAGCAGGCCTGGAGCGGCCTGAAACGCGCCCTTCCGGCCTGCAGTCGCCAGTGGGGGCAGCCCTCCCTGCCGACCTCCAGGTGCTCTTCGACGCCCCACGGGCGGCACGCCAGTGCGGCCCCCCCCCCCCCCTCTCCCTCCCCAAAACGGACCACGAGGCACGGTGGGCACCCGAGGCGTCGCTCGCGCTCTCCATGTGGGCCGCGCCCCGAGGCGGCGCCTCTCCATCCCCAGGGTCGCGAAGCAGAATGCTCTGGCATGGTCGCAGGAGGAGGAGGAGGAGGAGGAGGAGGAGGAGGAGGAGGAGGAGGAGGAGGAGGAGGAGGAGGCCGGCGTGCGCACGTGCCAGAGCACGCCGGCGCCCCCCTCTTTTTTTTTCGCCGCGCGGGCGCAGGCGGGCCCCGTGGCGGCCTGATCATCAGAGCGTGAATTACCCACCCCGCTTTCGCTTCCAGGCAGAACCGAGTCATGCCACGCGCCTCCTCGTCCGGCGGCCCGACGAGTACAGGACGTGGTTTGGCGTCGTTCGGTATCTCTTGGCAGCGAGGGTGGTCGAAAGCGAGGCAGGTTTGTTTGCTCCCTATGATCACCGCCGCCCGCTCCCTTTTCCAGACGGGGCCCCCGTGGCCGCGCGGGGGGGGGGGGCTGAACTCGCCGTCCCTGCTGCGTGCGCGGCGCCTCCCGCGAACGCGAGGACGGCCCGCCGGGCGCGTGCAGCCCGGGGGCCAGGGCTGACACGCGGCCCAGAGTGCTGCGATCTCTGTCTCTCTGTCTCCCTCTCTCTCTGTCTCCCTCTCTCTCTCTCTCTCTTTCTCTCTCTCTCTCTCTTTCCATCTCTTTCTTTTTTCCAGTCTTCTGTTTTAGCAAAAGAGGCACCTAGCCGCATGGACTGTGTTTTCGGAGGCCTCTGCTGGATTATTCGGTGTATCGGTTGCTGCTGATGTCGTCGTTATTGTACATGTAGTTGATCTGTTGTTGTTATCGTTGTTCCTCAAACAGTGTTTGCACTTGGGGTCTTGCTTGTTGTCTAACGAACCGGGCCTGTCTGGCGGTCTGGCGGCTCTGTCGTCGCCGTCGCCGCCCCGTCGCCGCCTCGTCGCCGCCCGTCGTCTAGGCCTTCCTGGCGGTCTGGCAGCTATGTTGTCGCCGTCGCCGCCCCGTCGCCGCCACGTTGCCGGCCGTCGTCTGGGCCAATCTGGCGGTTTGGCGGCTATGTCGTCGCCGTCGCCGCCCCGTCGCCGCCACGTCGCCGGCCGTCGTCTGGGCCTGTCTGGCGGGCCAGCGTATATGCTGTCGCCTTCGCAGCCCCGTCGCGGCCTCGCATAGGTTCTCCTCTGCGGCCGGAAATTAGGATCTACCCATCCCTTCCCCCCCCCAGGTGTGTCGACCGCCCTTGGATAGCGAGATTCACACTGTGATTCTGCCCCATCGTTCATGTCACATATGAGCCCACACCATCCCATGAGGTTACCCCTGACAGATAATATCACTTCTGCGCGCGAGGTCGTCATCAAAATATTAACCCTGCGCGCATATTGCTCAAAAGCTTCAGGCTCTGCATGGGTTTCACGATCGTGCTTCCCGAGAGCAGCGGCAGACGTTATGCTGCAAGGCGGTCGCCTTGGACACCACCCGACCGCGTCTCCCGAGCCATCGTCGTGAAACCCGGTGGTTTACGCGATGGGTTTCGAGCTCGAGTCTGGGCGAGCGCTGCGCCATCCTCCTCTGAACGCGGTCCCTCGCCTGGGCTCCGTCAGGACGCTCGCTGATGACCCCGCCCAGGCGGGGGGCCCAAGAGCTCGCTCACGACCCCCCAGCCAGGCTCAGGAGGGGCAGAAACACACAGACACAATGAATCGTCGATGCCCAGGAAACTATGGGAAAATATGGGCAGTGGGGGGGGGAAGACAGAAACCCAGACAATATGGGAAAATATGGGGATCTTTTTTTAAATTTGTGTGTATCTATTTGTGTGTGTTTGTGGGCCCCTTCACAGGCGGGGTCAAAGTGCCTCGCTCCCGGCCCCGCCCGGGCGGGCTCCGGAGGCGTGCTCCTGCCCCTGCCGGGGGCGGGGTCCGAGCATGCTCGCTCGTGATCCCCGCCCGGGGGGGGGTCGACGCCCGGGTGGGGTCGAAATGCTCGCTCGTGCCCGGGAGGCTGCGGCGTGCTCGCTCGCGACCCCGCCCGGGTGCGGTCAACATTCAGGAGGGGAAAAAACACAGACACAATGAATCGTCGATTCCCAGAACATATGGAAACATATGGGAAGCGGGGTGGAAGACAAAAACTCAGAACATATGGGAAAATATAGGGACACCGGTTATTTGTGTGTATTTATTTGTGTGTCCCAGGGCCCCTTCAAACATGCCCGCTCATGGCCCCGCCCGGGTGGGGTCAGAATGCATGCTCACGGTCCCGTCCAGGTGGGTTCGACATGGTTGCTCGTGTCTCGGCCGCGAGGGTACGAGATGCATGCTGTGAAGAGTGCACTCCCCTGCCCCTCTGCCGCCCGTGCCACCATGTGTGTATGTTGTACACGCTTGTCTTGTTTTGTGGCATGCACGCTGCCCGCCGCTGTTTTGGCCCTAGTCCTAGGGCCCTGGGACGCACCCGCAGTTGGACTGCCGCGCGGTCTTTGCTGAAAACAACTGCACTGACATTGGTAGCGGAGCTAGTAAGCTCCAGCGGACGCACTGCGTGCTCTGCTTCGGTGGTTGTGACCACCCGCGTGGGCCGCCATGGCCACCAGCCACGACGGCTCAGACGTGGAGGCTGCGTCCTCCGCAGGCACAGGTCCCCCGGACCTGCATGCAGTCCTGCGCGTGATGGCCGAGACCCAGCGGGAGCTCTTGGCCTTGCATCGGGATCGTGGCGACGGCGGTCCCAGACGTACACGTCTACTGCTGTCGCAGGTGAGGCTCCCAGAGTTCGATGGTGGAGTCGGTACGAGTACTAAGAAGTACCGAGAGTGGCGCAAGGAGGTTGAAGTCATCCGCAACCTCAATCAGCTCTCAGACGTGGAGCTGGGCCTGATCATCTACAGTCAAGTGACAGGTCGAGCCAAAGAGCTCATCGAGGTGCTTGACGCGTCGGACCTCCGACGCGAGGAGACGCTCGAGACCATCTTTGCTATCTACGACGACGCCTTCGAGAAGATGGATCACGAGCGCCTCGATCAGGTGCATCAGGATTGGGAGCGAGCACACCGTCGAGCTGGGCAGCCGATCATGGATTGGACCACGTACCTGCGCAAGAAGCGCATGGAGTTGCAGCTCGAGGATCCCACATCAGCGATCAGCGATCGCGCATTGGCAAGCAAGATGCTTCGTGGCGCTGGACTGTCGCAGAAGGAGCGAGCGCAGGTGCTCTTCAACTGTGGCGGCATCTACGACTCGAAGCGGATGGAGGTTGTGCTGAAGGCAGCCTATTCGAAGGTGCACGACACCGAGAAGCGCTCAGTGCTCCCTCGCCGCTCGCCGTTTGCGGCGCAGCGTGAGCACGGGCGCTCCTCTGGGAGTTCGGGCGGTCGCTATCCGCACCCTCCCATGGCTCGTAGGCCATGCGTGCTGCGAGGACGCCCTGGCCAGCACGTACACGAGGTAGAGAACGGCGAAGACTACGATGAACACCACGGCGACCTCGAGGAGGCGCATCATGACGAAGATGAAGCAGACGACCAGGACGATGGAGACCATGGAGGGGCCGAGGGCACCCTCTTCGAGGACGGCGCTGAGGTCGACGAGGAGCTGGTGTCGGACAACGACGGGCCTGACGACGAGGAGTACGAGGCACCGGAGGATCTTCAGGAAGCGTTCTTGGCCGGCTGGAGGGCCAAGCAGAAGACGGCGGTACAGCGTCAGAAGCGCGGGTTCGTTGCTCCTCGGCAGCGGGACCCCAAGAAGATCAACGCTAGCGGCTCCTTCCAGGCTGGTCGGAAGCCGACAGACCAGCGCAAGGCTAACAGCCGGTGTGCTGACTGCGATCAGCCTGGCCACTGGCGCGGCGACCCGGAGCGCCCCAAGGTGAAGAGTGGCGAGCGCGAGCCGTACAACAAGATCGGGCCTAAGAATGGCCAGCCAGCGTCGCCCAACCAGCGGACCTCTGTGAAGCCGCCGGCGCCTAGGCAGGTGCATGGACCGATCGTCCACTGGGTTGGCATGGCAGGCAGTGCCGAGGAGCGTCGTGGCCGCGCTCCATGGCGCCGTGCTCCCCAGTCGGTGCCCGCCCAGAGGCATCCAGTGGAGGGTCGAGCGGACGCGCCAGAGCGGATCATTATGCACCCCAGGCCCAAAAGCATGCCTGCGCCGAGCCTACGCCAGGACGCCGACGACGGCCCAGGGGCCGCACAGAGCAGTGATGAACGCGCGCGCGCCCGTGCCAGGCGCGGGGAGGATCAGGAGGACGAGGATGCTGTCGTGCGTTGCCATCGCATTCTGGCCAACACCCACGCAAAGGGGCACAGCGTGGAGTTGGAGTTTCCTGACCTTGCCACGGTCCATCACATCGTGGAGCGCGTGACGAACAAGAAGCCTATCTTCTTCAAGCAAGGCCGCTTCGAGAGCCTCGACTTCGTCCAGGGTCGGCTCGTGCGCCTGCAGCTGACCACATCGAGGCCTTGTACGGCGGCTGAGGTGGATCTCGACGAGATCACGGCAACTATATTCAAGATCGTGATGGGCGGCAATCGTGATACCAAGCCCCGTGACGATCGGCGCGGTGAAGGCGGGAGTCGTGACACCAAGCAGCGTGAAGATCATCATCGAGATCGTCGGGACGACCGCCAGCGTGATCGGGGAGCTGTTCTTCGCGAGCCTCGCGCCCCTCCTCCGCCCGAGGCGGAGGCTTCCTCGCGTTCAAGGTCGCGGAGTACACCAGGAGGCCGCGGTGTGAAGAAAGAGAAGCGGAGTCCACCAGAAGACCGCGGTGAGAAGGAAGAAAAGGAAGAAAAGAAAGAGAAGAAGAAGAAGGCGAGGAGCAGCAAAGAAGAGAAGAAAGAGAGAAAGAAGGCAAGAAGCAGCAAGGAGGTGAAGAACGAGGACGAGGCCAGCGAGGATCCTGAGGCCACCGAGGACGACAACGACCAGCGGCGTGAGGATAAGGAGGTGCCGTTCACGCCAGAGGAGATGGACGAGATCTTCTGCAGCTGGTATCCGCGTCAGGATATCTTCAGGGATTACCTGACGCCGCCGGCAACCATCCACTTCATCACTAAGAACGATCGCATCGTGCGCCTCAATCTCTACACGCGCCGCTGCGAGAAGCCAGATTTCTCCTTATCCAGCGGCCCTGCGAGGGCCCATCCCGTATACGTGGTGGAGGCGTCGGCAAAGGGAGCATCGAAGACCAAAGAATCCCCAGACGGAGCTGTGCCTGGACTAACGTCTGCCGCTCCGACTGGGGAGGCCGCCGCTGTCCCTAAGGAAGAGGACTGGGTCATGGCAGGAGCCTCCGAGGAAGTGAGAAAGAGCGAGGAAAAGAAGCGACTAGAGGTTTTGCAGCGTGAGAAAGCTGAGTTGCTGGATCGCCTCGCGCTGATAGAGAAACAGGAGATGGAGATGCACGCCCGATTGAACCCATGCGAGGTCTACGACGGCCTACAGAAGCGACGTGAGCAGGCACCTCTGCCAGAGCGTGCCCTGCCCACATCTCCTGAGCAGCAGGGAGTCGGAAGCGTGTGGAAGAACATGGAGGCAATACGACGGCGTGTCCACCTTCCAGCGCCTCCAGGAGCCGCGAGCTCAGGTGCCCCTGCCGCTGCGACGGCATCTTCAGCTGCATCTGGAGTCCCGCGTGTAGTCACCGCCTCTGGACGGAGCTACGTCATGAGTGTCGGTGCCACGCAGAGTGACCTGGAGAAGCAGCAGATGCATCGAGCCATGTACGACTCGCAGTTCGACGGCGAGAGGCTGGTTCCAGGCCCGAAGGCGAAGTTCGACCCCGAGCTCATGCAGCAGCAGGCTGAATGTGTTCATCCTGTGGGCGAGTTGAAGTGGCAGTCAAACGGCACCGTGATCTTCGCGAAGTGCAAGAAGTGTTCGCTGAAGTCGGTGATTCATTACACGCTGGAGAAGCCCAAGAAGGATGAAGGGGGACCTTCCAAGAACACCCCAGACGGAGCTGTGCCAGGACTAACGTCTGCCGCCCCGACTGGGGAGGATGTTGCCGTCAAAGGGGGCGCGGACCCCTGGGCAGCAAAGGGCGCAGACCCTTGGGCAGCAAAAGGGGGATCTGCGGCCCACATGGTCACCACCCGAGAGGAGTGCCCCCGCAAGGTGGTAGATGAGCAGTCCGTCATGCTTGTTGTCTTGCCCGCGGGGCTGGCTATGATTGACACGGGCTGCAAGCGGGCTGTCGGTGGACGTCCGTGGCATGTCGAGCTGCAGAAGACTTTGGATGCCATGGGCGTGCCGTACCACAGCATCAATCAGCGCGAGTACTTCAAGTTCGGCCCAGGCGTGCCGCTCTTGTCAGAGCGTGCGTGGTGCTACACAGTCGGCATCAACGGTACGCAGGGCGAAGTTGTGATCTCCGAGGTCGATGCCGAGGTGCCAGGTCTCATCGGCCCTGATGAGATGGCAGAGTGGGACGCAGCAATCAGCTTCAGGAGCGGTACTTTCACGGCGAATGGTGTGACCAAGCCGTTGGTCCCGGCTGCGTCCGGGCATCCGTGCGTGTCATTGCTGGATTTCCCGGCACCGGTCACGAGTGCCTTCCCCGTCGGACAGTCCGAGGAGCAGGACGAGCTCGCAGACGAGATGTTCAGCGGAACTGCGAGTCACGAGGAGAAGGATGAGCGCAGCGTCGCTGAGACCGTCGAGGAGGAGGACTCGCACGATTCTGACAGCAACGACGGCCAGGACGCAGGCGACTCAGAGCTGAGCACATCCCACTATCACACCAGCGACCCAGAGTCCGCGGAGACGGCATCGAGTGACGAGGAGGTTTTCATGGAGAACGCGGACAACGAGGTTTTCATGACGAAAGGTGCTCGCAGGCACGTCCGGAGCAACCTGAAGGAGCTGGAGGTTCTGATGACCGAGGAAATGGCGAACAGGAAGCTTCGGGCTGATCAGCAGGAGCAGGACGCCCTCAGGTACTACCAGGAGGAACGTGCACTGCCCTTTCAGAAGGAGACCCGGCGGCGGCCGGGGCCCTGGAGGATCGTAGAGGTCTTCGCATGGGCTTGCCAACTCACGATCCTGGCGGCGAGCATGGGATGGGACGCCCACCAGCCCATCGCAGCGCCAGAGTTCGACCTCCTGACGGTCCAGGGCAGGAACGAGGCACGGGCGTACCTGGTCGCAGTGGACCCAGACTTCGTGGCTTTGTCCCCACCTCCTACGGCATGGAGTCGGATGCAGAGTGTCGACCAGCGAAGGCCTATGCGAGTGCGCCGGCAACGCCGAGAGCGGACCGAGTACCGCATGTTGCTCTCGTTCACGGACGAGGTGATGCAGTGGCAAGCTGCAAGGGGACGCGCAGCCATGGTAATGGACCACGCGCAATCGACAATCTGGAGCCAGCCACCCGTGAGTGCAACGAAGTCGAACCCAGCATTCGAGGACGCAATCTGCCTCAAGGACACCGCGAGAGTGTTGGCGAACCCTGGGGTTTGCACGGCCGTGCGCGGGAGCTGCGCAGAGGAGTTCGGCACGGCTGTGATGAGCGGTGCCGCGGATCATTTGGCCTGGCAGTTCGAGAACTCGAGTTTTCCTGCAGCACAACTCCCTGACCCCACGGAGGAGCCCAGGAGTTATGGACCCGAGCCCGCGGAGCATGGTCATGGAGAGGTTCCCAGGGACGTTTCGGAGAGACCTGAGTGGGGCAAAACACCGCAGGAGGTTCGAGCAGAGATTCGCGAGGCACTGCAGAAGACGGTGAAGGAGGAGTCCATGCAGCACCCTGCGGAGGAGGAGGAGGTTGCAGCCTCCTGGTCAGAAATGGAGCTTCCAGAGGTGGTGCGGCAGGACATCATGATGAAGATTCCGCGAAGTACGCGACGTGCTGTGCGCAAGGCCCATCGCGGTCTTGGACACCCCAGCCGACCGACGTTCATCAAGATGCTGCGTCTCGGCGGTGCAACACCCAACGCGTTGGCATACGCGAAGCATTGGCAGTGTCCGACTTGTGCTGAGTCGGAGGCGCCGCCCCGTCCGGTGCAAGGGACGGCGGATGTGCGACCATTCGGCTTCAATGTGACGGTTGTGATCGACGTGAAGTACCTACGGGACGCGGCCAAGGAGCAGCTGGTGGTCCTCAGCATGGTGGATGCCGGTACGGGATGGCACTGCGCCTGCCTTCTCAAGAATAGGACGGCCAAGCACGTAGCACGCCAGATCATGAACGAGTGGTTCAAGCATTACGGCGTGCCAGAAAACATCGTGATCGATCAGGGCGGCGAGTTCGAGGGCTACTTCAACGCGTTGATGGAGCAGTTCGGCATTAATACGAAGACGACGGGAGCTCATGCAGCATGGCAGCATGGCCTGGCCGAGCGCCACGGAGGATTGCTCGGCACTATCTGGGGCAAGGTGGTGCACGAGTTCCACGTCCAGGGCAAGTCGATGTCTACTGTGGCCCTGGCTGCCATCATCAATGCGAAAAACTCCACGATCAGCCGCAATGGATTGACCCCGGAGCAGGCTGTCTTCGGGCGGATCTTGAACTTTACGGAGGTGACTAACAGGGACGACGATGAGGTTCTCATGTCGGTCCTCGGCGCCAAGGGCATAGCTTGGCGTTCGTCCCAAATCCGCACCGCAGCAAAGATGATGTTGCTGGAGCGCGACGCGACGGACAAGGTGCGGAGGGCGTTGCTACGACAGGCGCCGACGGTCGTCGGTGATCTGCGCCCAGGATCGAGGGTGTATTTCTGGGCACCGAATCCGTTCAAGGGACGTCGTCGGCAAGATCCTGAAAGATGGCGGGGTCCTGCGACTGTGATCGCGAAGGAGTCCAACAGCCGTTACTACGTATCCTGGCGTGGTCACGTGCTACTTGTTGCTCGTGAGCAGCTCCGGCACGCCTCCTCCCAGGAGGCCGCAGCTGCGGAGTCCATCCAGACGGACGTGCGACTGACACAGCAGCGAGATGACCGCGCTTACCACGACATCGTGGACGTCACGCCCAAGGTGAAGGTTCAGAAGGTGAAGAAGACGTTCTTGAAGAAGGAGCGTGACCGACATGGGGAGCTCGAGGGGTCCAGGCAGCCTCGTGTGGACCTGAGGGCCCTGGACGCCATTGAGGCACAGGCCAAGGAGGAGGAGCCGCCTGAGCAGCAGCAGCTGCCGCAGCTTCCCCCTCCGAAGAGGGAACGTTCTCGTTCCCCTCCAGGGCGGATATCCTCTGAGGTGTACCCGAAGGCCTCTCCGGGAGCATCGGGCTCTGGCGGCCCTTCGGTGCCGCCGATTCCCAGAGACGATTTCGAGCTTGAGCGAAAACGGAAGTTCCTGGTAGATGACGTGCCGATTTGCATCAAGAAGACGCGTCTGCAGGCTGCTCCTACGAGTGGTTTGCCGGCCCTCCGCGAAGTGGCCATGAACGCCGTTGTGCACTCGGGACCTCAGGAGTGGTTCGACCAGAATGCCTTGGATGGTGTCTCCACGCTCGTTCAGAAGGTCGTACGAGGAGTACGTGTACACCGAGAGCCACGGCGGAGACTCTATGATCACGACCGCCACCGGGAGTGCAATCGCCTCTCGGTGATGCTCTCCGCTACGGGCCAGTGTGCCTACAAGGACGACGGCGCGAACCGTACCAACGAGCGCACGGAGGACAGCTGGGTTGGTCTCACGCTTTTCTACCACGACAAGCCGGACGCTCATGCACAAGGGGTGTACTATTTGGACACTCCGGAGGGGCTTGTACGACAGCCGATGACTTACGAAGAATGGATCAACGTGTCATCTGTGTATGACGCATGGCTGCAGGAGGCCAGGTACGAGCACGACGTGTTCGCACTCGTGATGAAGCAGAACGCGAAGGAGCTAGACCCACGTCACTTCAACCAGCACGAGAAGGCTAAGTTCGACGAGGCCGATGCCGCCGAGTGGCGGCAATGGATCGCCAACAACACGGTCGAGCTGGTCACCGAGGAGGAGGAGAAGAGCATCCCGAAGGACAAGATCATCTCGGTGCCCATGCGTTCGGTTCGCACGAACCGGGGACGAGGGCCGGAGCTGGAGGCGAAGTCTCGCTTGATCATCCCTGGCCATCTCGATCCGCAGCTTGGTCTATTCAGGACGGATTCGCCTACTACTTCCCCTTTGGCTGTGCTGGTGTGTGCGTCTATCACAATGGCGATGGATTGGACATTCGAATGTTTCGACGTAGCGACTGCGTTCCTGTCCGGGCTGAAGCTGGAACGGGAGCTGTATGTGAGGGCTCCTAAGGACGGGCTTCCAGCCGTCGACGGTGCTGGATGGCCAGCCGTGCGGCCTTATGCGTTGCTGCGCTTGCTGAAAGGGGCGTACGGTCTGACTGAGGCGCCTCGGTTGTGGTATCTCCGAGCCCGCCAGGTGTTGACGGACGAGGTCGGTTTCGTGGAGCTGCGCTGTGCTCGAGCTGTCTTCGTTTATCGAATGAAAGACAAGTTGATCGCTATGTTGACCTTGCACGTCGATGACGGCATGCTGTTTGGAGACCCACACGATCCCCAGTACCAGGAGGTGAAGGCGAACATCAACAGTCGTTTCAACATCAAGCACTGGAAGAAGGGCAACGACAAGGAGGCAATCGCCTATCTCGGTGAGGAGTGGTGGCACCACCCTGATCACATCGAGATCAGCACGCACGAGTACATCGGCAAGCTGACGAAGCACCCCCTTGCAAGGGGTGACAACGAGGAGCGGGAGATGACTCCCGAGGAGCACCACGACTACCGGAGCTTGCTCCAGAAGGTGCGGTGGCCTGTCGCACGCGTGGTGCCACAACTCGCGTATAGTGTCTCGGCGCTCGCACAGAAGGATCCGAAAGGTCGGAGGTTGCTGCACCTGCGAGTGCTCAATGACATCATCGACCGGCTTCAGGACTACGACAAGAGAGGTCTTGCGACTCTCCGGATCCGCCGTGTGGACATCGAGCGCTTGCAGGTGCTCACGCTTATGGACGCTTCGTTTGCGAAGGAACCCGGCTGTAAGAGCCAGATGGGGTTCATGAGTATGATTACGGACACCCGAGTTTTGAAGGAGCTAACCGTATGCTGTCTAGTGGAGTTTCAGAGCAGTACTATTACACGAGTTGTTGGATCTACGATGGCCGCAGAATCTGCGGCTATGTCCGTGGCTTTGGATCGGCAGCTTTACCTCAGGCTGCTGATTGAGGCAATCTTGTACGGGGAGCCGCCCTTGCAAGGGGACTGGAGGCTGGCGCTGAAGGTTCCAGGGGCGCTCGTGACGGATGCGAAGTCGCTCTACGATCACACGTCCAAGATCGGGTCGATGCCGGTGTCTCGGC
The DNA here is from genome assembly GCA_963575745.1 of Prorocentrum cordatum. Classification (NCBI taxonomy): domain Eukaryota; class Dinophyceae; order Prorocentrales; family Prorocentraceae; genus Prorocentrum; species Prorocentrum cordatum. Next base: position 39,500 of record CAUYUJ010005963.1, read on the forward strand.
AGACCCTCATTGACTTGCTGGTGGCCAAGGATTTGATAGAGCAGGAGGCCATCAAGTTCAAGTGGCTGCCTAATAGCCACATGCTAGCGGATGTGTTGACAAAAGCCGTGCAGCCTAACGAGGTACTATCGCAGTTCCTCCGCCACGGCCTGTTCAGCATGGTGCCTACTGCTGAGCAAGAGGATGAGGAGGCACACCGTCTGCGGCTGCGCCGCGGACAGCGTGAGCGAGCCAAGGAGCGGAAGGCCCAGCGTCGGGTCGCCGTTCCAGGGCCTGCGAGCCCGTGAGGTCCTGATTGCAGCTGCTGATGGACCTAGTGAGGGCTACGGTGATGTATGCATATCCTTTGAGTTGATCGTCTGGAGTAGTGTATCCAGATATTCATATTCTTGTATTTATATTTTGAGCCTCAGGCCGCACCTTGCTTGAGGTGTCTCATGCATATCTTTTGAGTTGACAGTCTGGATTGGTGAATCTAGACATTCATATTTATATTTCGAGCCTCAGGCCGCATCTGCTTGAGGTGTTTCGGCCCGTGGGCTGATATACATTATAATTGCGTGCAGCGTTGCCCTCTCAGAGGGAGCGGCATCGGGGCAGCATTGTACTCACCCAGTGTGAAGAGTGCACTCCCCTGCCCCTCTGCCGCCCGTGCCACCATGTGTGTATGTTGTACACGCTTGTCTTGTTTTGTGGCATGCACCCGCAGTTGGACTGCCGCGCGGTCTTTGCTGAAAACAACTGCACTGACACATGCATCCGGCCCCGCCCAGGTGTGGTCAACATGCTCGCTCATGACCCCACCCAGGCGGGGCCATGAACCCGTATTCAGACCCCAAATCTGAGTTGCATAGAACGAAGAGTATGTTAATCAGTAAAGAAACGAATATCGTAGCATTCAGAAGTAAACAGAAACATGCAAGAATGCGATATTGGTAATATAATTGAATTTGGTGTAAGTATAAGTCGACATTAATTAAATGAAAGAGTACATATTAGTGTTTGTTTTTTGAACAACAATGAATAACAATAATCATAGTACATTTCAGAAAGTGTCTCAGATGTTTAAAGATAGCGAATTATAAGGCAATAGTTGAAGGTATGGAACACGTTTTCGATGATTTTCAAAATGACATTGACTTCTTGTGCACGCATACATCGCACAGAAACGGGGCCATGAGCATGCACTTTGACCCCACCCCAGCGGGGTCATGAGCGAGCATTTCGACCCCACCCCAGCAGGGTCATGCGCTATTTCTTTTACCCCGCCCGGGCGGGGCAGGGCGGGATCACGAGCGAGCTCTCTGTCCCCACCCGGGCGGGGCCATGAGAGCATGCCTGTGGGCGGGGCCACGAGCGAGCACTTTGGCCCCCACCCGGTTTGGCAGCCATGCAGGAGGCGCGCAGTCCTCGAGCGGGTGCCCATGGAAGGAGAGTGCAGGCGTTGTCTGCCGTGCGGGAAGTGCACCGTCCTCGAGTGGGCACGCGTGGAGCGATGCATCACAGTCCGCGGGTCTTGGGGGGGTGGGGAGCGGTCCCCCTGTTAGAGTGCAACGAAAATACCTACCAGGCAGACCTCAGCATTCTTCCACGCCTCACGATACCAGGGGATAGAGTGGCGGATTTTGATCCCCCCAGGGTCGACCGATCCTGGGGGGGATGGCAGCGTCAGCATGGCTCAATTGCTACCAGTGAATCAGGATCACGAGGAAGACGAGGAGAAATGAGGCGGTGGATACGAACAGCACGGTAACGATGTTGTTGTTGATGACGATGATGATGTTGTTGTTGATGATGATGATGATGCTGATGCTGCTGCTGATGATGATGATGATGATTGCTATTATGATGATGCTCCTGATGATGATGATGGTGTTGATTATACTGGTGATGATGATGATGATGATGATGATGATGATGATGATTGTGATGATGTTGATGCTCATGGTGATGCTGATGCTGCTGCTGCTGCTGCTGCTAATGATGATGGTTGTGATGATGCTGATGGCGATGATGATGATTATGATGATGATGCTGATGCTGATGCTGATGCTGATGCTGATGCTGATGATGACGGTAATGATGATGATGATGATGATGAAGACGATGATGATGATGATGATGATGATGGTGATGTTGATTCTGATGATGATGCGGATTGTGATACTGCTGTTGCTGCTGATGATGATGGTGATTCGGATGATGATGATGCTGATGATGCTGCTTCTGATGATGGTGATGACGATGAAGATGATGGCGACGACGATGGTGATGACGATGATGATGACGATGGTGATGATGATGCTAAGGATGATCATGCTGATGATTCTGCTGATGATGATGATGATGATGATGATGATGATGATGGCAATGGCAATGGCAATGGTGATGGCGATGATGATGATGATGATGATGATGATGATGATGATGCTGATGATGATTATGATGATGATGATGATGATGATGATGGTGATGGTGATGCTGATGTCGATGACAATGAGTATGACGATGATGATGGCTATGTTGAGTATTGTATTGGTTATTGTGATGATGGTGATGATGCTGCTGATGATGCTGCTGCTGATGCTGATGATGATATTGTTGACGACGATGATGACGATGATGCTGCTTATGTTGATAGTGGTGGTGGCGATGATGATGCTGCTGCTGATGATGATTATGATGATGATGGTGATGATAAGGATACGGAGGAGGAGGAAGTGGAGGAGGAGGAGGAGAATGAGCAGGAGCAAGAAGGAGGACGAGGAGGAGGAAGAGGACCAGAGTAAACCCAAGAGTCATCAACGATGTTGGAATTAACCCTCCCTGCAAGCTCCCTCTTCATAGGCCACTGCAACGGTTCTTTCCATTGAGGGAACTGCCTCGTTGGAAGACAACCGTTTGAAGATCTTGAAGAATGCCAAAATATTCTCGGGTATTCAGCGCCACGTGCCAACCTGACTGCTGCGTCTTGACGATCTGGAATCGTGCCAGAGCGCCACATCTGGGACTTCAACACCGCGCATCAGCATAAATTCTGCACCCGCATAATCCTGAATCTTTCCAAAACACCATGTACGGTAAGTTGATCATGGGAACCCGTGAAATCTTTAACTTTTGAAGACGTGTGCGCGGCGCTCAGGCGAGATCAACATTTTGGAAAGGAACCGTCCTCAATCCGTGAAGCCCTTGCATATTTTGAAATCGAATGTGCGCGGCGCTTAGGCGAGAGCCACGTTTTGAAAACGGCCCGCTCTCAATCCGTGAAGCTCTTGGAAGTTTTGAAAACGAATGTGCGCGGCGCTAAGGCGAGAGCCACATCTGGAAAACCACCCGCCCTCAATACGTGAAGCCCTTGCAAATTTTGAAATCGAATGTGCGCAACGCTTAGGCGAGAGCCACATTTTGGAAAGGAACCGCCTTCAATCCTTAAACATCTTGCAACCGTTGCAAAAAAATGTGCGCGGCGCTAAGACGAGAGCCACGTTTTGAAAACGACCCGCCCTCAATCCGTGAAGCTCTTGCACATGTTGAAAACGAATGTGCGCGGCGCTGAGGCAAGAGCCACATTTTGAAAACCACCCCACCTCGATCTGTCAAGCTGTTGTCACTTTTTCAGCTTCAGGGCCATAAATGGTGAGGAAGTCTAAGGCGAAACGCCCGGCCCGCCCTAAAAACTGGATTCGGTGTGCGACAGGAGGGAGTTATCTATAAGGAGAAGGAATGGAGGAGGAGGAGGAGGAGGAGGAGGAGGAGGAGGAGGAGGAGGGAGGAGGAGGAGGAGGAGGGGAGGAGGAGAGAGGAGGAGGAGGAGGAGGAGGAGGAGGAGAGAGAGGAGGGAGGAGGAGGAGGAGGAGGAGGAGGAAGGAGGAGGAGGAGGAGGAGGAGGAGGAGGAGCCGCAGACGGGGAGAGCTTTACCTCCTGTTGCCTCGGGATGCTTGTGGCCGCTGCGCCGGCGCCAGCGCGGCGGCACGCACAACCTGGCGAGGGCGCAGAACGGCGAGTGCCCCGGGCTGGCGATGCGGCCGTGGCCTTCCGCGGACGGCGCGGGCATCGTCGGCTGGACGCACTGGACGGTGTACGTCGAGGACCGCCGTGCCCCGTCGCCGCGCGAGCCATTTCGTTCCCTTCCCCGAGGGCGAGGAGGGGGGAGGAGGGCAGGGTGTCGAAGGGGAGGGGGCAAGAAGAGAGGGGAGGCGATGAGGGGGAGTGAGACGGAGGAGGAGGAGGAGGAGGAGGAGGAGGAGGAGGAGGAGGAGGAGGAGGAGGAGGAGGAGGAGGATGTGGAGGAGGAGGAGGAGGAGAGGAGGATGTGGAGGAGGAGGAGGAGGAGGGAGGAGGAGGAGGAGGAGGAGGAGGAGGATGATGGGGAGGAGGAGGAGGAGGAGGAGTGCGGACGAAGGGGAGCAATACAGGGGCTGGTGGTCGGGGGAACAGGGCGGGGAGGGGGCGAGGCAAGGGCGGAGGGAATCGCGGAGAGAACAGGAACAGGACAAGGCTATCCCACGTAGTGGTTCGCAGAACTCCAGATACCCTCTTACGCAACTCGGCCTTCCCGATCCGCGTGGGCCATATGATTCAAGCCGAGAGGGATACTCGTGCCTATGGGGTTCGAGCTTCTAGGTGCATGGTTTCGCTAGTTCACACACACACACCTCCCAGGGGTGGAAGACGACACTTTTTTCACGAATCTGGCCTGGGACGAAGCGGGGAGACGCGTGCTTCTCGGGCAGGGCTTCGGCCACGGCGGGCACGAAGCGTGTCCAGCATCTCTTTCCCGGCCTCCTCGAGGACGCGCTCCGGAGCAGGAGGGCGGGCGCGCGGCTCGGCGCACGGAGGGCGGCGGGGCGCACGGTATGGGACGGCCCCGCCTCCTGCCGCCTCCGCGAGGCGCGCAGAGTGACGAACCAACAACACGCACCCATACCCACAGAGGGGTCGGAGAGGGCGGTGCGTGTTGTCGGATGGGGGTCCCCGCTCGAACGGGAGCGTTCCCCAGGGTCCCACAGCCCGCACCCATACCCTCAGCCAGTCCTCCTCCCAACGACCCCCCGTATGGGTATGGGTGTGTGTTGCTCGTTCGTCACAGAAGCCTGTGCCGAGAGCGGGCCGGGCTCGCCGCTTCTGGAGCGGCACGGCGTGGCGTCCGCATGCGTCGGAGAGGAAAACGCGGCACAGGCACATGCGTCGGAGAGGAAAACGCGGCACAGGCATAGACTGTTGGCGGTCCGCGCGGCGCGCTCGGGCGCCTCGGGTGCCGCCTCTGGCGCTCCGCCCGCCTCGGCGGCGCCTCGGGCGCCGCCCCCCGGCGCGCTCCGCGCGCCTGTGAGAGGGGGTCCAGCTCAGATCCAAGAAAGCTGCGCAGGCTGTCCACAGTTTATCTCGATGTTTTTTCTTTTTCTAATTGAGGAATCTGCGCGCGAAAGGCCGCCTCCGCGGCCAGCTGACCTGCAGCCAGATTGCTGCAACCTCGGTGGGCGACGTTCGATCCATGCCCCCCCCCACTCTGGCTGCCAGGGGGGCGCAGGGCATGGATGAAAGCACTTGGCCTCTAGAGGCTGGGTTTTTATCCATGCCTTTGCTCCGCTTTGGAGTTCTGACGTGAGCAGGGGCATGTATAAGACGTCGATCGTTTACAATCAGGGAAGACAGCATCTCCTGGGAAACGATGGCATCGGGAGGCAGATGAGAATTAGCGGACAGAATCGTGGTTTCACCTATTCACGCTTGCATGGGGGACTTATTTGGAGCCAGAGATTCGCATCAATACCATTGAGTTGTTGGCAGGCGGGGGGGTCACCTTCCCCCCTCTTCTGCAAAACCAGGGGGGGAGGGGGGCGTCCGGAACGTGTCCCCCCCCCCGCCACCAGGAAAATTAGTGGGGGGGTCTGGAAATCCCCCCCCCCAGGGAAAAATTCCCCCCCCCCCCCCCCCTCCGTGAGACAATTAATGTGGGGGGCCCGCCGGACCCCCCCCCTCCCCGCCCCCCACCCCCAGCAAAATCATTAAGGTGTCCACAACGCTCCCCCCTCCTGGCGACAACGAAGACGACGACGAAGACGACGACGAGGAGGACGTACGACGTACGACGTACGACAACGACGACGACGACGACGACGACGACGACGACGACGACGACGACGACGACGACGACGACGACGACGACGACGACGACGACGTACGACGTACGACGTACGACGTACGACGTACGACGACGAGGGTTACGACCACTACGATGAAGGCGACGACGACGACGACAACGACTGACGACGTACGACGACGACGACGACGACGACGACGACGACGACGACGACGACGACGACGACGACGGCGGCGACGACGACGACGACGACGACGACGACGACGACGACGATGAGGTCGCAAGACGCACGGCGCACGGCACACGACGCACGACGACGACGACGAGATCGCGCGACGCACGACGCACGCCGCACGACGTCTTCACACAGTCAGCCCAAGACGGCCGCAACCTTTTTCCGATATGGAGTCGCCCGCAAACCCCGACCTTCGTGTCATCACAGCGCCATGGGCTGGGCTAGAGCCTGAGCGCGCGAAGCGCGCGTGATTCTAGACCCTATGGACGTCCGAGAGGCCTCGCGTTATTACCTGCCGTGCGGAATACACGTTGCTTCAATGCAGCGGTCTGGCCCCTGATAGCCACCATGGTCCACAAGGGCGGAGGCCCGGACTCTGCGACCACTGGCCAATCCGACCACTACGTGTCCACTCGACGCTGGGGTATCGGACATCTCCGCTGGGGCTCACTCGGCTGCAGACATCCTCCATACTCTGAGCCTCGTCCTGCTTTTCTGCTTGTGGACCTGCAGGGCGCGCCAGGGTACAGCGCCGGTTTTGATACATGCTCCGCGTGCGGATCATGTCTTAAAAAAATGCAGGGATTTAGCATTTCATAACAACGCTGAGTTCATGCATAATCTTTTAGTCATACATGACTCATGTATTGAAAATCTTGTTTTTTATTCTACAAAAAAACCCTATGTATTAGAAACTGCCCTGTAGGCCTAACGTGTGGTCGCCACAGCACCACTGCGATGCAGGACGCCGATGTGTGTCCGCGCACCGAGAGGGCGGCAGGCGTCGCGCGCGCTCCCGCCTGCGGACGCTGCCTGGCTCTGCCTTTTGCTGCTCGCCGCGGCCGCGCGGTGACAGTCCTGCCGGGATGCGACGGGTCCGTCTTTGTAAGGCGAGATGATGTGATGCTGATGCTGATGATGATGATGATGATGATGATGATGCTAATGATGATGCTGATGCTGATGCTGATGCTGATGATGATGCTGATGATGATGATGATGCTGATGCTGATGATTATGATGATGATGATGATGATGATGATGATGATGATGATGATGATGCTCATCATCATCATCATCATCACAAGCATCATCCTCACCATCGTCATAATCATCATCATCATCATCATCATCATCATCATCATCATCTTCATCAGTATCATCATCATTATCATCATCATCATCACCGTCATGATCATCATCACCATCATTAGCATCATCATCGTCATCACCATCACCATCATCACCATAATCATTACCATCACCATCATCACCATCATCATCATTCTCATTATCATCACCATCACCATCACCATCATCATCATCAGCATCATCATTAGCATCAGCATGATCATCATCATCATGACCATCACCATGATGATGATGATGCTCATCATCATCATCATCATCACCAGCATCATCCTCACCATCGTCATAGTCATCATCATCATCATCATCATCATCTTCATCAGTATCATCATCATTATCATCATCATCACCGTCATTATCACCATCACCATCATTAGCATCATCATCATCGTCATCACCATCACCATCATCACCATAATCATTACCATCACCATCATCACCATCATCATCATTCTCATTATCATCACCATCACCATCACCATCACTATCACCATCACCATCACCATCACCATCACC
>CAUYUJ010005963.1:52500-57210 GCA_963575745.1 Prorocentrum cordatum
GCAGGCTCGGAAGTAATTATTTGTCCCAACGCCGCGTCAAGGCCACAACAGCACCCGAATGAAAAATGAAGCCCTCCGCGCCGGGCCTCGGCCGCATCAGCGGGCGCGCGGTCCAAACGCCCCCTCATGAGATTGTAAGCGGGCTTCCGCCTGCGGTGATCTTTCCTGTAATTGAAGTTCTAGCAAGGAGAGTGGATGGAGCCTTGTTTGGGCGAATCTGCCGGGGACGTCTTTCACCTGCCTGGTTTGACGCCTCGTTTGGCCCCGCGCCACGCTTGAGACACCCTCGAGATCTGCCTGGTTTGGCCCTTGGTTTGACTTGGTTTGGGCCCTGTTTCGCCTGAGACATCCTCAATTTGCCAGGTTTGGCCCTGGTTGGGCCTGTTTGGGGTCCGGTTTCGCTTGGGATGTCCTCGAAGTTTGCCTGGTTTGGCTTGGTTTGGGCCCAGTTTCGCTTGAGGCGGCCTCACAAGTTGCTTGGTTTTGCCTTGGGGTGGCGAAACAACTCCGCGAAGGTATGCGCGGTTGCGTAACGTCCATTATGGGCGCCATGCGGTCTCCACGCACACTGGGATGCATCGCGTCTTCTTCGACATTGAATGGGTAATGCGCAGACGTCGTGGTGGGTGTGTACAAGCCGAAGTAATGATGGCATGGTGGCGTGAATTTCCATTGTGGCCCACATGTAACGACTGCGCTACAAAAAGGCGGGCGGCATGGGTTCGGACATTCCCAACTCGCTGTGAATCGGCATGGGCGTGCGTGGCGGCGTAAGGAGAACACCTTTTCCGGGGCTGTAGTTTTGTGATTATCTCGACGGGGGCATTCTTCTTTCCTTCCCTCTTCGCCCTCTCGCTCCCCGCTTGTTCCTGCTCTTCCTCTCTCCTCGAGGTGCCCGTCTGCTCTGCGCCGTGTTCTCGGCGCGAGGCCGCCAGCTGCTGTCACCCGCACCCCCTGGCCTCACCAGCGAGCAACTCCTCTTCCTCCTCCTCTTCCTCCTCCCTCTCCTCCTCCTCTCGCCCTCCTCGTCATCGTCCTCCTTCTCCTCTTCCTCCTCCTCCTCGTCCTCGTCCTCCTCGTTCTCCTCCTCCGTGGGGAACACGTGGATACCGCTAGTCCGCGGCCAGTGCCAGGGCTGTTCAGCCCGACTTTCGCCTTTGCGAGAGGTGGTCCGCCCTACCCGCTCGCCTGTCCTCTCAGTGAGTCTTTGTCTTCACTGGAGGAAAAAAGTTTGGTCGTGCTTGGGGCAGTTGCGAGGGCTGCAAGAAGTGGATATGAAACTACAAGCTCATCGCTCAGGATTGCTACTGCCAGTGTGGACACAAGGTCCAGCTGTGGTCGCCATGGAACGACACGGCCAAGGGCCGCGCATGCCCAGGCACGACGACGAATGACAAACAGATGCGCGACCTCCTCAAGGCCGCAGATCACCCGACGGCGGTGGCAGAGGCGATCAAATCATCGCTGCAGGCTCAGGCGAAGAAGCCACCGCCGACTGAGGCGTGGGAGGCTGTTCAGAAGGCTAAGCAGGAGCTGCGCAGGGCGGAGCAGGCCTCTCAGAGAGCGGCTGCGGTGGTGCTTCGGGTCCGCACCGACCTCGAGACGGCCTCTGAGGCGCACGCGGCGAAGATCGAGGAGCTGGCTGCGGCGGAGACGGCGTACCATAATGATCTCTCGGCGTTGCAGAGAGAGAGAGAGAGAGAGAGAGAGAGAGGGAGAGAGAGAGAGAGAGAGAGAGAGAGAGAGAGAGAGCAAGCTCGCGACGCGCCCCAGAGGAACAATCTTATCATTCATTACGACATATTCGAGACCGCGGGCCCTGCCGACATGGACGAGGGCGAGAGGAATACCTTCTTGGAGTACAAGAAGCAGTTCGACGCGGCTCGGCCCCAGCTCGAGTCAGCGGTGCAGAAGCTGCAAAACCTCATGGAGTCCATCCAGCGGTTCGACCAGGATCGAGCTGCCAAGGGGAGGCGGGGCCAGGAGGTGGCGGACTCGGGGGCCCCCGAGCCTGCAGCCGTCGGTGCGGCCACGCCTGCGGCCGCCCCCCCGCCTGCCAAGGCGGCGACCCCCCCTCCTGCCGACGGTGAGCGCTTCAAGTCCTTGGTTGCCCAGTCGATCCGCCAGGCCGCTGAGGCGGAGCAGGCCAAGTCAGCCCAGCCTAGGCCGCCGCCTCCCGAGGCACCAGGCGCAACTGCTGGCTCTGGCGCTTCTGCTCGTATCCCCCCTCGGGGGTCGCGAGGCTCATCCCGTTGCGTCCGAGCCTGCATTGGAGGCCCAGCTGTTCTTCGCGAGCGTCATTGAATGGGGCCCGCGGGTGGAGAGATGGGTGGCTTCGTCTGGGAAGAGCTACCAGGTTTTGGCGATGGTCGAGACGCGCATCTCTCAGGCCAAGCAGCTGCAGGAGTTTCTCAAGCTTGATGAGGGCGACTGGCTTTCCTCGATGTGCTATGCGGTCCCGACGGGCCTCTCGGCTGAAGGCGCGACGGGGGGCAAGATGGTGCTAGCTCGTAACTCGGTTGCCGCCGCCACCTTTGACGCCGTGCGCCGGCAGAGCCGACAGTGGTATGCAGTTGACCCCTGTCGCGGCTTTGCCCTCGTGTCTTGGCATCGCAAGACAGGGGGCCTCGTGGTCATTGCGTTCTACATTGAGCCGCGTGACTCGATCGCGGGACCAGCGCACGAGCGCATGGTAGCGCTCACGGCCTTATTGAACATGTTGGCGGATCCCTGGGTTGTGCTCGCTGACTGGAACATGTCACCTCGTCAGCTTGCACAGTGGATACCCTGAGGAGCGGGGTGGCTCTATTATCGTGGCTTCAGGGTCAGCCGCATGTGGTAAAGGTTCGGGCTCAACCATCGACTTTGCTGTGGTCAAGCGTGGCCTTGAGAGATCGGTGGTTCTTTTCCAAGTGCATGGCGTACCTTGGGCTACTCGTTGCGGTTTTGAAGTATCTGCAGGTGAGTCTCAGCCATGGCGATGCCAGGCCCTGGATCTTCCCGCTGAGCTCCCATGTCCACGGCGGCCACGGCGCCGGGCGGATCCTAACAGTAAGGCTCTTTGAGGAAGAAGGCGGCGCTGGAGAAACGACGAAGCCAGCTACCTGGCGAGCTGCACGAGGCATTCCTGGAGGTGTCGCAGGACGCGGAGGCTACTGAGGCCCCGGCGGTGCTGGCTGCGGCAGAGGTTGACTTCGCGCGCGGGATCGACTTCTCCATTCCCTTCGATCTGTGGAGGCAGCGCCAGAGCGACAGGAGCGACACTCTGGGCTGCTGCGAGATGGCTGGGCCCCCTGTGAAGGCATGCTCGCAGCGCCCGTCAGGGCGGTCTCGCGCGCTGGGGGGGGGCCCGGGATTCCCTATTGGGAACGACTGCGGAGATGGACATGCAGCTGGTGCATTGCGGGGGGATGGGGGCCCCAAGAGCTCATTCGGGTGGCCGCGGGCCTTCTATCGTGGGGGCGCGCCCTTCCCCCTTGGAGCTGTTCGGCAAGGTCGGCGCGATGAGTGCTGCAGTGCAGTTTTGGGGGGGGGGGGGGGGGGCAAGAGCCCGCGCGGGTGGCCGCGGGCCTTCAATCGCGGGAGCGCGCCCTTCCCCCTCGGAGCTGTTCAGCGAGGTCGGTGTGACGAGTGCTGGCTCAGCTCTCGACGGCCCCTCGGATCTGGAACATCCCTTGCCCAAGCCTTTTGCTCGACGTGTGTGTGCGTGTGTGTGTGTGTATGTGTGTGTGTGTGCGTGTGTGTGTGTGTGTGTGTGTGGGGGGGGGGGGGGGGGGGGGGACAGCTTTCAGGATCGACGAGTACTGGAATTGCCGAGGCGAGTTCGGCCTGCCAGAGGCCGCGGGAGCAGCAGTCTTGGGGTCTACCTACTCATTTCTTGCATGAGAGGGGCCCTCAGGCGACTGCGCGGGCATTTAATCATTATGTTAAGTTGGGGAGCTCATTTCAGGAGGTGATCTTGCAAACTCGCGCCATTCCTGACTCGGGGCAGGCCGACTACAGGGGGCGATATGGAGGCGTTCGTTTTTCTTGGGAACAGACATCGGCTACCCCTGGTCGGACACATATCAAGCATGAGCCTGCGGAGTGGCGGGCAATCACCCTGACGCTCGTCAAGAAGATGCCGGCGCTGTGCAAGCATCCGAAGCATGAGGACATAGTCAAGCTCGACATGTCCATCTCGCAGCGACGGATCGCAGGCGTGGAGACGAAGCGGGATAAGTTGGCACCGAAGGTGGAAGAGGAGGATGTATTCAGGTGGACTGAGCTGGCGCCCACGCCAGCGCAGTGCTGGGCGAGGACGCGCGGTCGGAGCTCATTGGTCGCACGGGGGCGTGGGCAGGACGTGCCGCGGCACACTCCTCCAATCAGGCACAGAAGAAGTACGCTAGCTGGCTGACTGATATGTGGAAGGCGAAACCTGGGGTCTTGCATCGCCAGGTGAAGCCCCAGGAGCAGCAGCGACTGGATATTATCTTGAGTGACAACACTATCGCGAACCCCACCGTCATCATGGAGAGCAAAAAGGCAGGAGTGGGAGCGTGTTTGGCAGCCGCGTGAGACTAAGCAGCAGATTTTGGACGCACTGGATAAGGCCCGACGGCGCACTCGGGAGGGCCCTCCTGGGGCGATGCCTCTGGGCGACCTCTAGCGCACACTGCAAAGCATGCCAGGTGCGAGAGCCAAAGGAGTAGATCCGATCGGACCTCG
>CAUYUJ010005964.1:0-57206 GCA_963575745.1 Prorocentrum cordatum
CATCCATAGTCCTACCACCACCTACCATACCGTACCAAACCATACCACACCATACGTATCATACCGTACCATACCATACCATGGCGTGCCATAGCATACCAACCATATCACACCAATGCCACACCGTACCATACCATACCGTACCTCCAGTACCATACCATACCATACCATGGTCCTTCCCACCTCTCCAGGGAGGCCCCGCCTGAGCGAGGAGGGTATCGGAATACCATACTATTTACATGGTTTCGTGCCCCTCCCACACCTCCAGGGAGGCCCCGCCTGAGCGAGGAGGGTATCGGAATACCATACTATTTACAGGGTTTCGTGCCCCTCCCCCTCTCCAGGGAGGCCCCGACTGAGCGAGGAGGGTATCGGAAAACCATACTATTTACATGGTTTCGTGCCCCTCCCACCTCTCCAGGGAGGCCCCGCCTGAGCGAGGAGGGTATCCGAAAACGATACAATTTACATGGTTTCGTGCCCTTCCCACACCTCCAGGGAGGCCCCGCGGTTGTGGTGGTGGAGACTGAGCGAGGAGGGTATCGGAAAACCATACTATTTACATGGTTTCGTGCCCCTCCCACCTCTCCAGGGAGGCCCCGCCTGAGCGAGGAGGGTATCCGAAAACGATACAATTTACATGGTTTCGTGCCCTTCCCACACCTCCAGGGAGGCCCCGCCTGAGCGAGGAGGGGTATCGGAATACCATATATTTTTATGGTTTCGTGCCCCTCCACCCCTCCAGGGAGGCCCGCCTGAGCGACGGAGCGGTATCCGAAACCATACTATTTTACATGGTTTTCGTGCCCCGCCCACCCGTCAGGGAGGCCGCCTGAGCGAGGAGGGTATCGGAAAACCATACTATTACATGGTTTCGGTGTCCCTCCCACCCTTCCAGGGAGGCCCCGCCTGAGCGAGGAGGGTTATCGGAATACCATACTATTTACATGGGTCCGTGCCCCTCCCACCTCTTTCAGGGAGGCCCCGCTGTAGCGAGGAGGGTATCGGAAAACATACTATTTACATGGTTTCGTGCCCCTCCCACTCTCCAGGGAGGCCCGCCTGAGCGAGGAGGGTATCGGAAAACCATACTATTTACATGGTTTCGTGCCCCTCCCTCCTCTCCAGGGAGGCCCCGCCTGAGCGAGGAGGGTATCGGACAACCATACTATTTACATGGTTTCGTGCCCCTCCCACCCCTGCAGGGAGGCCCCGCCTGAGCGAGGAGGGCATCCGAAAACCATACTATTTACATGGTTTCGTGCCCCTCCCACCTCTCCAGGGAGGCCCCGCCTGAGCGTGGGGCCCCGCCAAAGCGAGGAGAGCATCAAGAAAATGGGTCCCACGAAACCGTTAATCTCTTTATGTGGGGAACTCCGTTAGCATTATTTCCAAATGATATCCACTCTGCGATGTTGGCGCCATGAGGTCACGCGCCAGAAGGCTGCGTTGCAATCCCGTTCCAAAAGCCGGTGCGCTCGCTCGAACAGGCTGGCCCACGCACGGTATCGGTCTCCCGAAGAGGGCGGCTCGTGCAGTGAGAGGGCAGGCCTGTAGGGGGCGTCCAAGGAGGGGGGCGTCCACGAGGGGGGGGCGCAGATCATGGCCAGCGGCATGCGCGCGGCCCAGGGGGGTGCCAAGGACGTAATGAAATAAGAAGAGCCGCCATGAAATCTGGGGAGATACCATGACCCCCGCCGTGAGATCCGCCCTCCCCTAGTCCCCCCCCCCCCCTCTTGGTCGCCCCCGAACTTGGAGCCCACCCTCCCTTTGCCCCTGACGTTGATCGGGTCTTTGGCTTGGAATCCCACGCCTTGGTGTCTGAAGTCGCACTGAGGCTTCGTATTCGCGGCAGTCCTAGGCCATCCTTGGGCAATAATTCAACTCTCTTCGGGACCACTTGGGCATCCGAGGCCATCTTGCAGCCACACTTTCGCACACAACGGTTTTGACTGATTTGGCCCTATTGGACGGCCTGTTTGGCCACTCTGGCGGCATCTTGGGGCCTCATTGTGCTGCTGGAGACTTCCTGGGGCAGCCTGGGGACCTCCTGGGATCGTCGTGGGGCCCTGTTGGAACTGCTGCAACGCTCCGGGAGTCTCCTGATGGAGCTCGGAGGAAGGAGGTGGAGGAGGGAGTGGGGAGGAGGTGGAGGAGGGAGTGGGAAAGAGGAGGAGGAGGAGGAGGAGGAGGAGGAGGAGGAGGAGGAGGAGGAGGAGGAGGAGGAGGAAGGGGAGGAGGAGGAGGAGGAGGAGGAAGGGGAGGAGGGAGTGGGGAGTAGGGAGAAGAAGGGCGACGAAGGAGCACGAAGGAGGGAGGAGGAAGGAGAAAGGAGGAAAGAAGGAGGGCGAACGAGAACGGGAACAGAGGGACGGGAGGTGGAGGGAGGAGAAGGCAGCAGGAAATGAAGGAGAGCAAGAGCGGGAGAGAAGGAAGGTGTGAAGGAAAAGGAAGGAGGAAGCAGGGGAGATGAAGGATGTGCGGGGGGGGGGAAGGAAAAGGAGAAAGAGGACGAGGAGTGATGGGGAACGCGTTTGAATAATTAGTCGATCTGAGGCGTGCAAGAAATTGTCCTGAAGTCTCTACGGGGGCCGCTCGGGGGACTCGTGAGGGCCACCATGGCGTGTACTGGGGGCCTCTTGGAGGCTTTCTCGAAGCTTCCTGGGGGACTCTGTGGGCCTCTTGGAGACTGTCGTGATGCTCCGGGGGCCACCTTGGCGCCGAGGGCGGTCGGAGGGCCGCTCGGAGGGCGCGTGGGAGGGTTTCGTTTGGGCCTCTTGGGGCCCTCTTGAGGCGCTTTGCGGTCGTCTTGGGCGCCTCCTGGGCCGTCTTAGGGCCATCTTGGGATTCTTTCTCCTCGCGCTTTGGACGCGTGTCCCCTCACAACCGAAATCGCCAGCGTGCTTGCGGGCCAAACGCCCCATGACATGCAATCAAACACCTCGAATGAAGACTCCGCAATGGGTAAACCTTAAAACGCCTCTTCGAGTTTCCTTCCAGCCTGTACTTGTTTCCACAAGCACTGGCGAAAACGAGGGGCAAACATTATGTGAACGGCCTGCTGCTTCCCCAAGCACTGGTGTCCATGGGATTGCTGTCCATGAATATGATGGTATGGCTTGTGGGCAAGGTCAGACAGTTTTTCTTTTTCTCTGGTGCCCCTCGGGTTTACGATAAGCGACCAACCTTCATCCCACCGCCATGGCTTACTCGCACTCGCTCGAAGGTTCACTCTTTTCCATTTGGGCCCTTTGTTTCTGGCGATCGCTCTCATTATCTGCAACGATTCGCAATTTTTCCTCTCTTTCCACGCATGGTGCGGAATAGTTCCTGGGTGTCTTGGGGCCCTCTTGGGGCCCTGTTGGGCCTCTTCGGCGGCCTGAGGGCCCTCTTGGAGCCGCCTGGGACGCTGGTGGGACAAAGCACAAGAGTATGCTAAACGTTTTCGCTTTCCGGAAGAATGGGCGATTGTTGCCGCTTGGGGCCCTCGAGTGGGGTACATTGGAGCCGTCTTGGAGGATAACGTCGAGGAAGAGACGCGCTTGGAAGCCTGGGAAATGCTGCGGAGAGGACAAGACATGATGGGGGCAAGAGGAGCATGGGAGTACAGAAGGAGGGGCAGGAGCAGAAGGAGAAGAGGAGTCTTTGAAGACGACGGAAAGGAGGAGAACAGAGAGGAGTGGCCACCGTGCCCCTCGTCCACGCGTGCCCCTCCTGGTGGCCTTCTGCCCATCCTGCCACCGTGCCTGAGTTGTTGGTGTGAGACCTCTCGAATGCCTGTTCCAGTCTCTGGGGGAGCTTCTGAGCAGCCTCTCGGAGGCAGCTTTGAAGCCTCTTGGGGAGTCCGTGGGGGTTGTTGGCGGTCGTCGAGGTCCTCTTGGGGCGGAGGTCTCGAAATTTGGGGTCGAATTTCCCCCTGGGGCCCCTCTTAAGGACGTCTTGGGCGGTTCTGGGTGGCTCTTGAGCCGTCTTGGGGACATCTTGAGCCGTCTTGGGGCTCTCTTGGGGGCCTCTTGGTCCGTCTTGAACGCTGCGAAGATCAACAACCATGAATGTGCTGGAAATCTGATTTTTTCTCAGAAGGGAAGTGACGATTTGTGCTTCTTCGGGCCCTCTCTAGGGTCCCCCTTGGGGCCGTTTTGGGGCGTCTCGGCGGCCTCTCGGGTCGTCTTCACGCCATCTGCGGCCGTCTGGAGACCATCTTAGCCCGTCTGTGACCTATTTGGAACCTACCTGGAAGCTCCGGGGGGGCCGCGGAAGCTCCGGGAAGGCTCTGGGATACCATAGGGAGGCCCCGGGAGGTGCAAAGGAACTTGATGTATTTCAAATGCCCCTGGTGGTCTTCGGCTCGGGGGGACCTGTGGCCCAATTTCTGGTATGTGAAAGATATGTTTGTATATGTATGAATGCATATACGCGTGTGTGCATGCATGCCGACGTGTATGCATGTACGCACGTACATATGTATGTATGTATGCATGCACGTATGTTCATATATGCATGCATACATGCATGCACGCATGCATGCATGTACGTACGCCTGTATGTATGTGCATGTGCGCATGCGTGTTTGCATGTATGTATGTCTGTCTGTCTGTATGTAGGTGTGTATGCATATATGGCTGTATGTATGTGTGTATGTATACATGTGTGTATGTATACGTTTCTCTATGTGTATGTGAATGTGTGAATGCGCGCATGTATATGTGTGTGCAGTCATGCACGCATGCACGTATGTATATAGTGTATTATGTGTGTATGAACGTATGCACGATGTACTGCATGCATGCATGTATGCATGCATTGCTGTATGGGTGTATGCAAACAGGTACGTGTGTACGTATGACTGCATGCATTTATGTGTACGCATGTATACGTGCATGCATGTATGCGTGGATGTATGCCTGTCTGTCTGTATGTGTGTACGGATGTACGTATGTACATGTGGATACATGCATGCATACATGTAAGTATGTATGCATGTATGTGTACTACATGTATGTTTGTATGTATGTATGTATGTTTGCATGCATGTATGAATGTCTGCATGCATGCATCGATGTATGTATGATTGCATGTATGTATGTATGTATGCATGCATGCAGGAATGTATGTATGTGTGTATGTAAGTAAGTAAGTATGTATGTATGTATGTATGTATGTAAACTGTGTAAGTATGTAAGTATGTAAGTAAGTATATATTACGTATGCATGTATGTATGCATGTATGTATGTATGTATGTATGTATGTATGTGTGTGTATGTATGTATGTATGTATGTATGTATGTATGTATGTATGTATGTATGTATGTTTGTATGTATGTATGTATGTATGTATGTATGTATGTATGTATGTATGTTGTATGTATGCCGTACCACGTTGATCATGAAGAGAGCGTGATCCACCTCGCCTTACTATTGGAAAATTGCCAACCTTTTCCTCTGGAACCCGGGGGTCGCCCCCCCCCCCCCCTCCGAAAATCCCCCCCCCCCCTGCTGGAACCCCTCCCCCTCCGCCGCTGTCCCACTGAGCTGTCCCACTGTTCCCACCACTGTCCCCACTGTCCCCACCACTGTCCCCACTGTACCTCTGTCCCATTGTCCCACCGCCGTCCTCGCCACCGCCTTCACCACTGTCCCCACCACCATTGTACCCTCCACTGTCCCACTGTTTCCACCTCATTCCCATTGTCCCCACACCACTGTCCCCACCACCACCGTCACCACCACTGTCCACTGTCCCCCCCTGTTCCCACCATTGTCCCCCCCTATTGTCCCCACCCACTGTCCCCACCACTACGGACCCTCTAATGTCCCACTGTCCCCACATGTCCCCACCACTTGTCCCGCGTCCCCTCACCACGTCCCATTCACACACCCGTCCCCACCTCTGTCCGCACCCCCACTAGGTTTTCGCGGGGGGGGGGGGGTTCGAACGGTAGTGACCCACCCCCCCTTTTTCCTGAGAGCTGGGGGGGGGGGGGTAGGGGTTCGAACCGGTAGTGACCCCCCCCGGTTTTCCGGAGGGGGGGGAGGGGTTCGAACCGGTAGTGACCCCCCCTGGTTTTCCGCCAGCAGCGGTAGAACACGCTCTTTCGTATGTATGTATGTATGTATGTATGTATGTATGTATGTATGTATGTATGTATGTATGTATGTATGTATGTATGTATGTATGTATGTATGTATGCGTGTATGTATGTATGTATGTATGTATGTATGTATGTATGTATGTATGTATGTATGTATGAATGTATGTATATAGGTATGTATGTATGTATGTATGTATGTATGTATGTATGTATGTATGCATGCATGCATGTATGTATGTATGTATTTATGTATGCATGCATGCATGCATGTATGCATGTATGTATGTATGTATGGATGCATGCATGTATGTATGTATGTATGTATACATGTATGTATGTATGGTTGTATGTATGTATGTATGTATGCATGCATGCATGTATGTATGTATGTATGTATGTATGCATGTATGTATGTATGTATGTATGTATGTGTGTATGTATGTATGTATGTATGCTGACATGCATGCATGCATGTATGTGTGTATGTATGTATGTATGCATGTCTATGTGTATGTATGCATGTATGCATGTATGTATGTATGTATGAATGAATGAAGGGGGTGGGGGGATTTTCGGAGGTTCTACCGCTGCTGGCGGAAGAGGGGAGGGGGGGGGAATTTTCCACAGTAAAGCCCCCCCCTGATCAAACCCGGGGGGGTCACTGTAGTATGACCCCCCCCCCAATCCATCATGTGGAGGGGGGGGTGGATCTACCGGTGTATGTGTGTATGGATGTGTGTGTGTGGATTTGTGTACGTGGAGGTGTGTGTGTGTGTGTGGTTGTGTGTATGTGTGGGGGTGTGTACCGGTTATGCCCCCCCCCCGTATGTATGTATGTATGCACGCATGCATGTATGTATGGATGTATGTATGGATGCATGTATGTATGCATGCATGCATGTACATATGTATGTATGGATATATGTTTGCACACATGTATGTGTGAATGTGTTTGTGTACAGGTGTGTAAATGTGCAAGTGTATATGTGTAGGTGTGTGGGTGTTCATGTGTGTATGAGTTTGGGACGCCCGAGATGGGTGCGGAAAAGATGGGTACAATGCTCAACAATAAATGTTGTCCCAAACCAACAGCGGCCGCTGTTGGGACAGGCGGCCTTCTGTCTCAAATGGACACAGGACGCGGCGGCGCGGACAGCGAGCAGGTAAAATGAACAGGAATTGCTGTCGGGCATTGTACCCAGCACCCATCTCGGACGTGTGCACGTGTGCATGTCCATGTGTGCATGTGTGCATGTGTGCATGTGTGCGCATGTCTGTATGTGTGCAGGCATGCATGGGTGTGTGTGTGTGTGTGTGTGCATGCGTGCACGTGTGCATGCACGTGTGGTACGTGCTCCGATCGAAGTCTGCCCGGCCCGCGCGCCACGCTGGGCGCCTCGCGGCTGCTCGGCAACCCCGCGGCCGCGGCGGGCGGCGCGCCTTGCTCGGCGGCGGGCTGCGCGGGTCGGCGCGGGCTGCGCGGGTCGGTCGAGAGAAGGAGGAGGAGGAGGAGGAGGAGGAGGAGGAGGAGGAGGGTCGGTCGAGCCTCGACCTCGATCGAGGAGGGTCGAGATCCAGGCTCGGGGGTCGAGGGGCCCCAAGGTTTCTGGCCGGCCGTGTTTGCGGCCGCCTGGGGCCCTCCCCGGGCCTGCAGGACTCTCTTCAACAGACAGATCGGGATGAAGGAGTGGTCTTGTCGGAAAGCCCCACATGGCTCAACGGCTTCTGCTGTCCCTCGACTCGCGCTGACCTTCTGCGACTTGTTCACATGAACCAGGTTTGCCTCGATATGTGTGGGCTTTTACACAGTCTGGCTTGATCCCCGCAGGTCGATCGAAGAGTCGCTGAGCCCCTAGGGACGGATCCCACCCTAACGCCGAGAACACGTGCGTAACAACGCCATGCCTGCGCAGTGCCAGCCTGGGCCCTGGCATTCCGTATTCGCCCTCATGGCCGAGGCCAGGAGGGTCGGTTGACCTTCCCGAGGGCCATGATGGCCCTGGCCAGGGCAATCCACTCCCTTGCCCCGCAGAAGGTATGGGGAGCAGGGCTGTACCTAAACGCTGTTTTTCGTTATGTTTTCGTTTTGTTCTACCTGTTTTCCTGCACCTCCCTGCCAGAACGAAAAACAAAACACAGCCGAAGTCCAGCAAAGCAGCGTTTAGGTATAGCCCTGATGGGGAGGACGTGCCACCCCCACCCGGAAGGTGGAGGCCAGGGGCTTCTGGCACATACTGAACATCCTGCGCTCCCCAGGCAGAGGGGCCCGCTTTGTCCCCGCTCGCTACAGCACTGCTGTGGCACAACTCCTTGCTTCTGGAGCTGGTCTGGTGCCACCAAGCGACCTATAAATCGTCACATCGCCCAGGGACGCACCTGATCCACCCGCCCGATTCGCGTGGCTGCGCCCAGGGAATAGAGGCCGCCTAGATGGGGTCAGAGTAGATGGGGTCGGAGGATCGCGCCACATCGCCGATACATCGGCGATGCATCGGCGATGCATCGGTGATGCACCAACGATGCATCGTCGACGTCGGCGATGCATCGGCGCTGTCCCCGTGAACAAAATCGGGCTCGGCATCGAGCCGCACCGCCGATGCATCGGCGATACCGAGCGATCCTCCGACCCCATCTACTCCGACCCCATCTGGGAGGCTCAGAGGGAAGCAAAAGGCCTTGTGTGGATGCCCGTGAGGCGGCGCTAGGACTCTCTTCAACAGACAGATCGGGATGAAGGAGTGGTCTTGTCGGAAAGCCCCACATGGCTCAACGGCTTCTGCTGTCCCTCGACTCGCGCTGACCTTCTGCGACTTGTTCACATGAACCAGGTTTGCCTCGATATGTGTGGGCTTTTACACAGTCTGGCTTGATCCCCGCAGGTCGATCGAAGAGTCGCTGAGCCCCTAGGGACGGATCCCACCCTAACGCCGAGAACACGTGCGTAACAACGCCATGCCTGCGCAGTGCCAGCCTGGGCCCTGGCATTCCGTATTCGCCCTCATGGCCGAGGCCAGGAGGGTCGGTTGACCTTCCCGAGGGCCATGATGGCCCTGGCCAGGGCAATCCACTCCCTTGCCCCGCAGAAGGTATGGGGAGCAGGGCTGTACCTAAACGCTGTTTTTCGTTATGTTTTCGTTTTGTTCTACCTGTTTTCCTGCACCTCCCTGCCAGAACGAAAAACAAAACACAGCCGAAGTCCAGCAAAGCAGCGTTTAGGTATAGCCCTGATGGGGAGGACGTGCCACCCCCACCCGGAAGGTGGAGGCAAAGGGGGTTCAGGGGCTTCTGGCACATACTGAACATCCTGCGCTCCCCAGGCAGAGGGGCCCGCTGCGAAGACGAGGACCCGACTTGTCCCCGCTCGCTACAGCACTGCTGTGGCACAACTCCTTGCTTCTGGAGCTGGTCTGGTGCCACCAAGCGACCTATAAATCGTCACATCGCCCAGGGACGCACCTGATCCACCCGCCCGATTCGCGTGGCTGCGCCCAGGGAATAGAGGCCGCCTAGATGGGGTCAGAGTAGATGGGGTCGGAGGATCGCGCCACATCGCCGATACATCGGCGATGCATCGGCGATGCATCGGTGATGCACCAACGATGCATCGTCGACGTCGGCGATGCATCGGCGCTGTCCCCGTGAACAAAATCGGGCTCGGCATCGAGCCGCACCGCCGATGCATCGGCGATACCGAGCGATCCTCCGACCCCATCTACTCCGACCCCATCTGGGAGGCTCAGAGGGAAGCAAAAGGCCTTGTGTGGATGCCCGTGAGGCGGCGCTACGCCGCCTCGGCAGGAAAGGCGGCGGCACGCTTGGCGCCGCCCAGGTAGGCGACGACTGCCTGCATCCGCGTGCCGTCCGCGTGCTGCCATCCGGAACGCTGAGCAAAGAGCGATGGGGGCGCTGCTGGTCACGGCGAGCCCCAGGGCCACTGGCAGCGTTCCCCGAGTAGTAGTAGTAGTAGTCGTCGTCGTCGTCGTCGTCGTCGTCGTCGTCGTCGTCGTCGTCGTCGTCGTCGTCGTCGTCGTCGTCGTCGTCGTCGTCGTCGTCGTCGTAGTCGTCGTCGTCGTCGTCGTCGTCGTCGTCGTCGTCGTCGTCGTCGTCGTCGTAGTAGTAGTAGTAGTAGTAGTAGTAGTAGTAGTAGTAGTAGTAGTAGTAGTAGTCGTAGTAGGGGTCCTTACACTTCAGCGCCTTGACTGTGTAGGGGGCGCTCGCCCGCGCGGCCGCCCCCCCCCCCACCCCCCTCTTGCCCGACGCTGGTGCGGATCGCCTCCGCCTCGCCGCTCTCGAAACAACAAAAATGTGGGGGCGCTCCCCCCAGGAGCGCAAAAAAAACCGGCGACGGAGAACCGTGTGGGCGTGGCTGGATGTACGTGTTCAGGGGAGCGCTCGGGCGGAGTCAGGACTCCTGCGGGAACGGGAGGGTGGCCCCATTTGCACGTTGGACATTCGTGGAGACGGAGTCTGGGGTTATCCATACACAGCGCTTGACTCCCAAGGATGCAAGGTCGTGTTGACAGCCGTGCGTTGTGCGTCACCCGAAGAGGCGAAGGCTAGCTGGATCTGCATCACACGGGCGCTCCGCTGAGCGGAGCAAAAGGCGCAGGAGAGGGGCGACAACCGTACACTTGGGACCGCCCAAGGGGGCGAACCCTGACTGGATCTGTGCGGCCCCCGGGGCGCAAAAATGCACAACCAGGAGCACGCTTGGAGGGCGAGCGCTCCGCTGGACCCTCGTGAGGAGCAGCGGCCTTTGCTGCGGCGGGCCCCCCCCCCCGGGGGGAGAGGCCCGTCTGGGCATGCGAGAGGGGGCGCCGGGCTCGGCGCGCAGGACGGCGGGAGCGCCTGCACGCTCGGCGCCGCGGCGAGGTCCAGCAGAGCGCGTGCAGGGCAGGGGGAGGGGGCTTCGCAGGCCTATCCAGGGGCCCAGGGAGATGGGGACGCCTGCGCGGGTGGGTCGCAACCGCGTGAGCGAGGTCCGATTGGACCTTCGGAACGGAGATTGGAGGGTGGCGACGACTCGGCATCTGATCGAGATCAGCGGCGCGAGGTCTGCTGTTGCCCCGCAGCATGAGAGCGGCGACGATTGCTCGATGGAGCACGCTTGGCGCCATGCGAAAAGGGCGGAAGTCCAGTGGTTGTGCGCAAACTGGGAGCGACCCGCTGGACGCCCAGGGGCGCAGGCAACTGGCGACAGTCGTACGGCTGGGAGTGTCCAGTAGGATGGGTTTGGGTCTGCGTCAAGGAGCCATCATGTGGAAACTTAGTTCTTATCTCGCGGCCCAGGATGGTGGCGAGAACTGTGCGAAGCTAATCCGCCACCGTGCCTGCACAGAAAGGGCGAGGCAAAACCTGAGCCGGCACGAAAACAGGACGACCCTGAGCCGGCCGCGAGGGCTCATGGCACCGCTCGCTCTTTGGAGCCTTGGCCTTGCGAGTCTTCTCATGTCACCGCTCGCTCTTGGGAGCCTCGGCGTCAAGAGTTTTTTGCGGTACCGTTCGCATGCGGATTCCTTGGTACAAAGAATTGTTTGCGTCGCCGTTCGCTCTTGGGAGCCTTGGCGTTACAACATGTTTGCGTCACCGTTCGCTCTGAGGAGCCGTGGCGCTTAGAATTTTCTGCGCCACCGCTCGCTCTTGGGACCCTTGGTGTTCAAAACTCTTTACGTCACCGACTCGTGTCAGTCACCTGGTGCTCTTGGGAACTTTGGTGCCAAAACTGCGTCCGTCATTAGGCCGTCCAGGGGGGGGGTCCGCCCTATGGGGGCCCTTTCCGGCGTCTTGGGCCTGTTGGGAACACACAAAACATCCGAGGGTACTCTCCCCCGGGATGCACAAGACCATCTCCAACAAGCACGAAGAACACCAGCGCACCCTCCCCGAACAGACCTTGATCTGATGCCTCGGTCCGACTGTACCAGATCCCACGGCCGACAGCAGGCAGCTCGGGATGAGAGACTGCTCCCCTGGAGCGGTTCCTCCGGGCATGCACCGCGTGGTAACAGAGCGCACGACGCCGGGAGCCGGGGCAAGTCGGCAGGAAGGAACAACCTGGAAGGCAGGAGGGGGGGGGGGAGCATGCACCAGGTGGTAAAGGAGCGCGCAACGCCGGGAGCCTGGGCAGTCGGCAGGAAGGGAACAACCTGGAAGGCAGGATTGGGGGGGAGGGGATGGCTCCCACTGCCCCCCCCCCCCTCAGCGCGCGGCCGATTCACGCGGCCCCCGACGGCCGCTCCCCCCCCCCGGGGAAGGGGGGGCCGGCGGCGGCCTCGGGGGCCGCGGACGCCCGGCGGGGCCACCACGGCCATGGCCTTGAGCGCGGCCAGCAGCTGCGCGGCGTCGGTGGCGCGGACCTCCCGCGGGCCACCGCTCGCGCGGGCTCGGGGCTCGCGCGCTGCTTCGCGCGGGGGGGAGGTAGGGGGCAGAAAATAAACACTCAGAATCATCACCGCGAGACGCGAAACCGTCTAGGTTTTGTCAACGCACCCAAAGAATGAATCGAGCAGGGCAGGGCTGTTTAGGAAACGCCTAAGGCCGCTCAGCAAAACGACAATTATCGGGTCTGGGTGGTTTTCCTCCCTCGATGGGGGGTCGGCGAAGACGCGTGCCCCTGTCGTGTGCCCTTTTTTCGCCCCCGCAGGGGGTCCCTTGAGGGCCGCTGGGGCACGCAGGATGCACTTCTCTGTCGCCCCCCATGTCACCCCCCCCCTCCATTACGCCACGCCCGAGGAGCTCGCGCCCGTCCCTCCCCGGACCTCCAGCGATCTACCCCCACCAACCATGGTTTCCTCCGAATCGATAGCAGGCGGGGGTAGGGCTCGGATTTCGCGACGTGCACGACGAATTCCGAACCCTGCCCCCGCCGCCCATCGAGTTGTCTGAATCGTTGATCGGCGAGGGTAGGGTTCGGATTTCGCCACCGATCTGTGCTTCTCAATCGCGGAGAGAGCGTGATCCACCGCCGCTTTACTATGGAAAATTCTCCCCCTCTTCCTCTGGAGCCCGAGGTCCCCCCCCCCTCTCCGAATCCCCCCCCCCTGCTGGACCCTCCCCCCTTCCCCCTGGCAAAACCCCCCCCTCCCCTAACCCTCCCCCCTTCCCCTCCGGAAAACCGGGGGGGTCACTACCGGTTCGAGCCCCTCCCCCCCCCCTCCCTCCAGAAAACCGGAAAGAAGTCACTACCCGTTCGAACCCCCCACCCCCTCCGGAAAACCGGGGGGGGTCACTAGTCACTACCGGTTCAAACCCCCCCCTTCGAAAACCGGGGAGGGTCACTACCAGTTCGAACCCCCCCCCTTCCTCAGAAAACCAGAAGAGGGTCACTACCGGTTCGAACCCCCCACCCTCGAAAACCGGGGGGGTGGTCACTACCGGTTCGAACCCCTCCCCCCCCCACGCTCACCGCCAGCAAACTACTCCGGGTCCCTACCACCTTCCGCACCACAACCCCCACTGCTGTCCCCAGCGCCACTGTCCTCACCATCACTGTCCCCACTGTTCCCACCACCGTCACCACTGTCCTCACCGGTGCCCCCACTCACTGTCGCACTGTCCCCACTGTCCCCACCACTGTTCCCACCACGGTTCCACTCTCCCCACTTTCTCCACGGCCCCAACCACTGTCCCACTGTCCCCACTGTCCCCACTGTCCCCACTGTCCCACTGTCCCACTGTCCCCGCCGCTGTCCCATTGAGCTGTCCCTCTGTTCCCACCACTGTCCCCGCTGTCCCCATCACTGTCCCTACTGTACCTCTGTCCCATTATCCCACCGCCGTCTTCGCCACCGCCCTTACCACTTGTCGCCACCACCTCTGTACCCTCCACTGTCCCACCACTCTCCCCACTTTCCCCACGGTCCCCACCACTGTCCCACTGCCCCCACTGTTCCCACCACTGTCCCACTGTCCCCGCCCCTGTCCCCACTGTGCTGTCCCACCGTCCCCACTGTCCCCATCACTGTCCAACTGTCCCCACCGCTTTCCCCACTGTACTACTGTCCCACCACTGTCCTCACCACCGCCTTCCCCACCACCGTCCCCACCACTGTGCCACTGTCCCCACCACTGTCCCGTTGACCCTCACCACTGTCCCCACCACCGCCGTCCCCACCACTGTCCGCACCTCTGTCCCACTGTCCCCGCACCACTGTCCCCACCACCACCGTTCCCACCACTGTCCCAACATCCCTACCATTCTCCAACTGTCCCGAGGAGCGGGCATCGTTTGCCGGCGGCGAGGGGGGGGGAAGGGTTCGAACCGGTAGTGATCCCCCCCGGTTTTCGGGGGGGGGGGAACCCCCCTCGGTTTTCGAGGGGGGGGGGCTCGAACCGGTAGTGACCCCCCCCTTTTCATGATGGACTGGGGGAACCGGTAGTGACCCCCCCTGGTTTTCCGCCAGCAGCGGTAGAACACGCTCTTTCCAATCGCGGCCATTTCCAGCAGCTGTTCAATTGTTCTTGGCAATGTTTCGAACGCTTTCGAGGCCCAGGGGGGGTTCGCTGTGCCTCGTCGAAAGCGCTCTGGGGGTGCCCAGAGGCCCAAGTTCTGGCCCGAAGACCAAAACGAAATGATGTGATGCAAAGCTGGAAGAAGAAACAACTGCATACGGCAAGTTCGTGTTGTGCCGACCCCAGCGTTGGTTTTTGACACCGCAGGGATCGTTCAACCTTGAACGATCGGCCGCTGCCGCAACGTCCGATCGTTCAACATCGATCGATTCTGGGTCGCTGGCGGCGTTCAACCTTGAACGCCCGCGCTGGGGTCGCCGCTGGTCGACACGACGCAAACCTACCGTAAACAGAAACCGCTGGGCGCTCCGCGCGGAGTTCTTGAGCTGCGCTGGAGCCCCTCCCCGGCGCGCTCGGCGCTGGAGGCGCCGCCAAGGGGGGGGGCCCACTGCGGATCCAAGAGATCCGCGCGGAGCGCCAGAAGGGTATGTCTGTGGCGCCTGTTCCCCTTCGAGGGAAGGCCCGAAAGCGGAAACGAGATGCTGTGCTGCAGAAGGCGGCGTTTCTTTCCTCCGCCGTCCCCCTTCCAAGGGGGGGGGGCCGCTCCCGGGCCCCCGCGGACCTCCGACGCGGGCCCGCAGCGCAGGACAAGTGCCCTCGGGGAGGGGCTCTCGGAAGCTCTCCGGGGGCGCGGCCCGCGTCGGATCTCGGGCCCCTCTCCCCGGGGGCTGCCACAAAAAGGTGCCCCCTCCCTGACCTTCCAGGAGGGCTAAGAAATAGCACCCGACCTAAAAACCTATCCCAAAGCTATTCTACGTCTTGGTTTTAGGCTGTTTCGCTAAGTGTTTTAGGTCTTTAGGTTTCCAGTGCTAAAAAATAGCTCTCTGGAAGGTCAGGGCTGGCCCAAGGCACGCCACGAAAAGATACACGCAGACGCCCTCCGACGAACTTTGCATGTTCCTTGAGGGCGGGGAGGGTGTATAAGGTCGCTGGCTCTCAGTGGTGATTGATACACCGCCACCCTCCCCTGAGGCCCAGGAACACTCCAGTGGAGGGTCCGTGTTGTGGCGGACAAGATGCTCCTGGGGCCGACTGGGCCTCGTGCGGGGTGCTCTGGAGGCCGTGTGGGCCTCCTTGGAAATCCTGGGGGCTCCTTGGGCCAGGTGCACTTCTGGCAGCACCCGGCTCTGCCGCTCGGCATTCCCTCGGAGTGAGCGCTCGGAGTGCCGGAACAGCTGTCGGTCGGTCCTCGTCTCCGCGCTTTCCGCGCCCAGTTCGGTCGTGCCGATCGGATGGGCAGGGTGGCGGGCCAGGGGCAGCGAGAAAGGTGGGAGCCCGGGCAGCGCACAACCTCCGCAAGGGGCAGCAGCACGCGTGCTGCGCGGACGAGATCACCCCTTCCGACACCTCTCCGCGGGCAGGACTCCCACCCAGATGCCATAACCCCGAGACACAGTGGACGTGGACAGGAAAAAGAAAAACAGGCCTCGCTGGAGGCCAGAGGTTATCCATGCCCGTGGCGTCTCGAGCCTCTAGGAATCCGAAGATCGACGCAGTGGAGGTGTGGGTACAGTCGAGGCGTTGACCTAAAGAAGCCTAAATAAGGAACGAGGCCCCTATTTTCCACAAGTTGAACTTCGATTTCGTATCGAAAACCTCAGGAAAATCCAAGGCAAGCTGCGAAACACGTAAGGAACACGGAGCCCCTCCCCAACGAAAAGGGTTCCTTCTTCGGGGCCCCGACTGTAACCCTCTTCCCCGCACTCCTCCCACTCCCACGCCCGCCCACCCTCCTCCTCCGGCGCGCCGGTGGCACCATTTCTGGCGGAGGTCAGGCCAAGCCGGGCACGCTCAGGCCGGATTTGGAGCCTCGCGTAGGGCGGCGAGGTCTCAGAGTCTGTGCATATCCGCTGCTGCTGGCCGGGAGCCGCGGGCATGTGTAGATCTCGTCGCCCTATCGTGTGGCAGCGCAGCAGGAGCGCACACCTGTCCAGAGGGCCCGTTCCAGACGGCCCTCGGACAAAGGCGCGAAGGAGCCAGGGCGAAGCAAGAGGCCCACACCGACCCATCCATGGACCCCTTCGTCGTGTGGGGGGGCTGATGCTCTGAAGTGTTTTTTTGCCACGAGTAGCTCATGTCTGCCGGGGCCTCTCTCTCTCTAATTGTTCGAGGCGGGCGCCGAACCGTCCACGAGCACCTTGCCTTGGGCCAGAAACAACAGCTAGATCCAGGGGGCCTGGGCAAAAACAGGGCTGCCATCGAGCGCGCGCGCGCGACAGACACTACAGTAGGGACCCGACCACAAGAAACCTCCCACAAGAAACCCAGCCCTGAAACCCCAGGACGTCGATGGATGTTTGGTGGGAGCGTCACGCTTGCCATAGCAAAACCATCGAAACCCAGGGTACACTGAAGGCGAGCAGCGTGTTTCTTGGCATGGTTCTCCACTGCGGGTGCCACATTTTTCTGGCCAGCGCCACCAAAAGCCTCGAGCTGGCCCCGAGAGGGCCTCCCGAAAGGCCCAAGACGGCCCTCGGAAGCGGCCCCCTGGCCCAAAGATACCCAAGGCTGCCCCTTTGACTAGAAGAAGAAAGACGCCATAAACATGAACTGTTGGCGTTCCGCGCGGATCTCTTTGCATCCGCGCTGGGCCCCCTCCCTGACGCGAGGAGCGCGCTAGGGGCGGCGCTGGAGGCACCTCCAAGGGGTGCCTGGCGCGGATCCAATAAATCCGCGAGGAGCACCAACACTTTATTTTGATGGCGTTTTTTTCTTCTTCGCTTGACGGCCCCAAGACCCCCTACCCACACCGCCAAGAAGGCCCCGGGACGAGCCGAGAGGGCCCCCGCACAGCCCAAAGGAGGGCCCCAAGACGGCCCAGTGGGGCCCCAAGGAGAGCGCTTGGTTGGCACGGCGGCGGAACTTGCCGCAGACAGCTGGATCTGGTCGGCTTCCGTCTGGAGGTCATCTTGTACGTGTTCACCGTCTGTTTCCAGCTCAACAAATGACGAGACTGCCACGTCATCGCCCTCTCGATGATTGTCATCTGGCCAGCTCCGTTTGCGCAATGCGGTCTGAGCAACAGCGGACAGTCCAGAGTGGGGGCTGCTGAACGCGTCGGCAGCCCGTGCGCCGAGCGCGTCCACAGCCCCAGGGGGCCGCGCCCCCATCGCTCACCTGCTCACTCCTTTGCGGATCCGCGCGCTGGCGAACTGGCTGGAGAGCACGCTCCTCGGGCCCGGCTCCCATTCAGGCGCGTCCGTCCCGTTCATTTCACCACCGTGGGCGGTGAACAGACAAGCACGCGTCGTGCTTTGGGATTGCTTGCGATATTGGGGCGTGTTGCAGCCCACGCCTCCAACAAGAAACCCTGCGGAGTCAAAAGATGCTCTGGATGCTGGGAGACTGACCGAAGCGTTGGCAAGTTCGCGACACCACACCCCGACCTTCACTTTGTGGCATCTCAGCTCATGTGCTGGTCGCAACGATAAGAGAGAGGTGTTTCTTGCTTTGAAGACCCTTTGCGGTTACAAGCGCCTTGACGTCACGTCTGGCACTCTACCATGGCCTACTGTGTCCGTCTGCTGGCGGGAGCTTCAGGCTACTTTGGCTCTCGCTCAGGCTAGATACGCTCCAAGCCACGTGCCTCTCGCACAGGAGCTCGGAGAGAGACGAGGACAGAGAAGAGAGACAAGCTCCGAGCTGCTGCGCCCCTCGCACAGGAGCTCGGAAACAAGGCTCGACCTCGACCTCATGAGGCACCAGCTCGAACGTCTGGGAGCCATCTGCTGGCGAAAAGAGGGCGTGCCGCCGTGCTGACTTTGGCGCCGCGGCGGCCGCCCCACGCGGAGAAGCGGGCGTCGGGCAAGGGCTCCCTCCACGCTCGCGCGGGCGCCCACGCGCCTTCGCGTCGCGGGCGGGAGCACGCGGCCGCCCAACACTCCGCTCGCGAATTCGCGACACCGCACCGCCCGACGTGGGGAGGGGCGGGCCGTGGCGGGCAGGCAAGGCGGCGGGCGCCTCAGGGGGCGAAGGGCCGCGAGGCGCCGGGGGGGAGGGCGCAGCCGAGATCAGGGGGGCGGGTACACCGGGAACGCCTTCATGGTGGCCTCGTAGCACGCCCAGTAGTCCTCCGGCTTCATGAGCGGGTGGTACGTCGTGGTGGCGACGGTGTCGCAGTTGGGCTTCCACTTCTTGTTCTTCTTCTCCGAGAGGGGCCGGTCCGCCTCGCACGTCCCGTCCAGCTTGGAGCCGTATCCGATCCCGCGCTTGACGCCGTTCGCGTCCAGGCAGGTCTGCGCAAACAGATCCTCGCCCATGGGGCCGTACTTGCCGCCATCGATGCCCACCTTCCAGTCGATCCCGCCGTTCTTGCACGAGGCCATCGACCCCAGGAGCGTCTCGAACGCGACCTTCGAGAAGATCTCCAGGCTGCCGAACCAACCATACTTGACGTACTGGCAGTTCTCCAGGTAGATGCCAGCGGGCGGGACGTACTTGTCCGACAGCCAGTACTTCAAGCGGCTCGGGATCATCACCGCGTCCGCATCGAGTTTCACGACCCAGTTGGCAGCGGCGTACTTGCCCTCCGCCTGAATGGCCTTCCAAGCCTGGTAGTGCAGGCCTGTGTTCAGCCAGGTGCCTGTCTCTTCCCGCTTCGCGAAGTGGAAGTCCCCGTCGACGTCATCCACCTTCGTGACAGGAACGCCAGGCGCAAGCTCGGCGTCTGCGTCGCTGAACACCCCCCAAGAATCACAACCAAAGATGGTGGTCCCCTTCGCATACGCTCCCTGGAGAAGCTCCAGGTCGTAGTACTTCTTCGTGCTGCCGATGTCCTGCATCACTATCGCGAAGCAATACAGCGTCGGGTCGTACAGGACGGCGTCCGCCAAGACCGGCTCCATGATCGCCTGCGGCTGACTGCAGAGCTTGGACTCGCTGGGCGTGCAGTTCTTCAAGCACTCGCCCTTCCCCGGCTTGGTCTCGAAGCACGTCAGGCCCGCAACGTTGCAGCACCCCTTGCTGTAGCAGTCCTCGTCCCAGTTGGAGCACTGGTCGCGCGCGGGAAGGGCGATCGTCTGCTGCTTGCTCTCGCGGGGGCCCACGCTCGAGGCCGCCCCGCGCAGCGCAAAGTGCGCCGCCCCCCCGCCTGCGCCGGCCACCAACAGGAGCCCCGCGGCGGCGCCGCCCGCCGTTCGCCAGGGCGAGCGCCGGGCGCGAGCGTCCTGGACCAGGAACTGCTCCGACCCGCTCGCCTCGCCGCCGACCTCCGCAAGCTCCATGGCCGAGGTCATCGATGGCAGGGTTGGAAGACCTCGCGGATCAGGCTGGCTGCAGGGGGGCCTTGAGCCAAAACGGCGCGCTGGCCTATCAACATCTGCGTGCACGGGGTCGCCCGCAAGATCCAACCCCGTAAGGAGCTCCAGAAACCCTGAACCCAAGAATGGTGTCATATCCCGGCGGCGCATGTTCAACTGCCGCCACCTTCCGCCAGCCTTTTCCGCCGGCTTCGGCCGGCGGAGGCGGCCTCGGTTTGCTTCCGCCGACCTTCCGCCGCCTTCCGCGGCGGAAGAGATGACAACTCCTTCGATCCTCGAAGGCAAGGCCACTTTCGGAACGCCTCATGTCGTGTCGACGCTGGCGTTGGTTTCTGGCACCGCGTGAGCCGTTCGACCTTGCGCGATCGCTTGGAGCTCCTTATGGGGCCACAAAACGTGAGGGGTGTGCCGAAATGGCCGGGGAAGCGCATGCGGACCTATGGGGCCACGAAACGTGTGAGGGGTGTGCCGAAATGGGCGGGGAACCGCGTGCGGACCCTGGGGCCACGAGACGTGCGAGGGGTGTGGGCGAAATGGGCGGGGAACCGCATGCGGACCCTGCCACAAGGGCCTTCGGTGGAGCTCCCTATGGGGCCACGAAAAGTGTGAGGCGGGGAGGGAGGGGGCAGCGGGAGGAGGAGTGAGGACGCGGGGCGCTCTGTCTCTTCAGCACGAGGACCCAACACCACAGGATGGTTGGGGAAAAAACCTGCGGAGTCAAAAGATGCTCTGGATGCTGGGAGACTGACCGAAGCGTTGGCAAGTTCGCGACACCACACCCCGACCTTCACTTTGTGGCATCTCAGCTCATGTGCTGGTCGCAACGATAAGAGAGAGGTGTTTCTTGCTTTGAAGACCCTTTGCGGTTACAAGCGCCTTGACGTCACGTCTGGCACTCTACCATGGCCTACTGTGTCCGTCTGCTGGCGGGAGCTTCAGGCTACTTTGGCTCTCGCTCAGGCTAGATACGCTCCAAGCCACGTGCCTCTCGCACAGGAGCTCGGAGAGAGACGAGGACAGAGAAGAGAGACAAGCTCCGAGCTGCTGCGCCTCTCGCACAGGAGCTCGGAAACAAGGCTCGACCTCGACCTCATGACGCACCAGCTCGAACGTCTGGGGGCCATCTGCTGGCGAAAAGAGGGCGTGCCGCCGTGCTGACTCTGGCGCCGCGGCGGCCGCCACACGCGGAGAAGCGGGCGTCGGGCAATGGCGCGCAGGCGCCCACGCGCCTTCACGTCGCGGGCGAGAGCACGCGGCCGCCCAACACTCCGCTCACGAATTCGCGACACCGCACCGCCCGACGTGGGGAGGGGCGGGCCGTGGCGGGCAGGCAAGGCGGCGGGCGCCTCAGGGGGCGAAGGGCCGCGAGGCGCCGGGGGGGAGGGCGCAGCCGAGATCAGGGGGGCGGGTACACCGGGAACGCCTTCATGGTGGCCTCGTAGCACGCCCAGTAGTCCTCCGGCTTCATGAGCGGGTGGTACGTCGTGGTGGCGACGGTGTCGCAGTTGGGCTTCCACTTCTTGTTCTTCTTCTCCGAGAGGGGCCGGTCCGCCTCGCACGTCCCGTCCAGCTTGGAGCCGTATCCGATCCCGCGCTTGACGCCGTTCGCGTCCAGGCCGTCCTCGCCCATGGGGCCGTACTTGCCGCCATCGATGCCCACCTTCCAGTCGATCCCGCCGTTCTTGCACGAGGCCATCGACCCCAGGAGCGTCTCGAACGCGACCTTCGAGAAGATCTCCAGGCTGCCGAACCAACCATACTTGACGTACTGGCAGTTCTCCAGGTAGATGCCAGCGGGCGGGACGTACTTGTCCGACAGCCAGTACTTCAAGCGGCTCGGGATCATCACCGCGTCCGCATCGAGTTTCACGACCCAGTTGGCAGCGGCGTA
The DNA here is from genome assembly GCA_963575745.1 of Prorocentrum cordatum. Taxonomy (NCBI): domain Eukaryota; class Dinophyceae; order Prorocentrales; family Prorocentraceae; genus Prorocentrum; species Prorocentrum cordatum. The sequence goes on from CAUYUJ010005964.1 coordinate 21,754, forward strand.
CTTGCCCTCCGCCTGAATGGCCTTCCAAGCCTGGTAGTGCAGGCCTGTGTTCAGCCAGGTGCCTGTCTCTTCCCGCTTCGCGAAGTGGAAGTCCCCGTCGACGTCATCCACCTTCGTGACAGGAACGCCAGGCGCAAGCTCGGCGTCTGCGTCGCTGAACACCCCCCAAGAATCACAACCAAAGATGGTGGTCCCCTTCGCATACGCTCCCTGGAGAAGCTCCAGGTCGTAGTACTTCTTCGTGCTGCCGATGTCCTGCATCACTATCGCGAAGCAATACAGCGTCGGGTCGTACAGGACGGCGTCCGCCAAGACCGGCTCCATGATCGCCTGCGGCTGACTGCAGAGCTTGGACTCGCTGGGCGTGCAGTTCTTCAAGCACTCGCCCTTCCCCGGCTTGGTCTCGAAGCACGTCAGGCCCGCAACGTTGCAGCACCCCTTGCTGTAGCAGTCCTCGTCCCAGTTGGAGCACTGGTCGCGCGCGGGAAGGGCGATCGTCTGCTGCTTGCTCTCGCGGGGGCCCACGCTCGAGGCCGCCCCGCGCAGCGCAAAGTGCGCCGCCCCCCCGCCTGCGCCGGCCACCAACAGGAGCCCCGCGGCGGCGCCGCCCGCCGTTCGCCAGGGCGAGCGCCGGGCGCGAGCGTCCTGGACCAGGAACTGCTCCGACCCGCTCGCCTCGCCGCCGACCTCCGCAAGCTCCATGGCCGAGGTCATCGATGGCAGGGTTGGAAGACCTCGCGGATCAGGCTGGCTGCAGGGGGGCCTTGAGCCAAAACGGCGCGCTGGCCTATCAACATCTGCGTGCACGGGGGCGCCCGCAAGATCCAACCCCGTAAGGAGCTCTAGAAACCCTGAACCCAAGAATGGTGTCATATCCCGGGGGCGCATGTTCAACTGCCGCCACCTTCCGCCAGCCTTTTCCGCCGGCTTCGGCCGGCGGAGGCGGCCTCGGTTTGCTTCCGCCGACCTTCCGCCGCCTTCCGCGGCGGAAGAGATGACAACTCCTTCGATCCTCGAAGGCAAGGCCACTTTCGGAACGCCTCATGTCGTGTCGACGCTGGCGTTGGTTTCTGGCACCGCGTGAGCCGTTCAACCTTGCGCGATCGCGGCTCGGGAATGGCGAAGGTCGTTCGTTATCGGTCGATTCTGGGCCATAAGCGTCGTTCAAACTTCAACGCGCACGATGTTGCCGTCCCCGCGTCCACGCGGCGCGAACCTACCGCATGTATTGATGAAGCCTCAGGCAGGCCCAGCCAGAGAACAGCAGTTGCGGTGCCTCGAGCGGAAAAGAGCAGTGGGCGCTTATTTGTTGTCGAAATTGCCAAGCGACCGCGGCTGGACACTTGTGGGTCGCGCATCGCGCTCACGATATGCACCCAGAGGTGGGCCCGCGCGTGCACGGCGCTGCTCCGCGTCGTCAGACTGCCCTTCGTTGGTTCTAGCGGGCCGCCCAGAAGTGACTACCTTCCAAACCACCTCGACACAACCCAAAGACCCCAATTTCGGGTTGGGGGTAATTACAGGCTTCATGTGTTTTTCCCCGACCCCTCACACTGGAAATGGAGGGCAAACATCGGGGCCTTCGGGTTGGGTTGGGGTGGTTTGGTGGGCAGTGAAGATGGAGGAGGAGGAAGACGAGGAGGAGGACGAGGACGAGGAGGAGGAGGAGGAGGAGGACGAGGACGAGGAGGAGGAGGAAGAGGAAGAGGAAGAGGAGGATGCTCTGAAGTGCTTTTTGCGACGAGTAGATCAAGTCTGCCGGGGCCTCTCTCTCTCTCTCTCTCTCTCTCCCTAACTGTTCGAGGCGGGCGCCGAACCGTCCACGAGCCCCTTGCCTGGGGCCAGAAACAACAGCTAAATCGAGGGGGTCTGGGCAAAAACAGGGCTGCCATCGAGAGCGCGCGCGACAGACACTACGGTAGGGGCCGACCACAAGAAACCTTCCACAAGAAACCCAACCCTGAGACCCCAGGACGTCGATTGATTTTTGGTATGGGAACGTCACGCTTGCCATAGCAAAACCATCGAAACCCAAGAAACCCAGGGCCCCTTTGAGGCGCCACATTTTTCTAGCCAGCGCCAACAAGAGCCTCGAGCTGGCCCCCGGAGGGCCTCCCGAAAGGCCCAAGACGGCCCTCGGAAGCGGCCCACAGAGGGCCCAAAAATACCCAAGGCTGTCCCTGTGACTAGAAGAAAAAAAACGCCATGAACATAAACTTTTGGCGCTCAGCGCGGATTTCCTTGGATCCGCGCTGGGCCTCCTCCCTGACGCGAGGAGCGCGCCAGGGGCGGCGCCGGAGGCGCCTCCAGGGGGGCCCTGGCGCGGATCCAAGAAATCCGCGTGGAGCGCCAACAGTTTATTTTGATGGCGCTTTCTCTTCTTCGCTTGACGGCCCCAAGACCACCCACCCACACCGCCAAGAAGGTCGCGGGACGACCCGAGAGGGCCCCCGCACAGCCCAAAGGAGGGTCCCAAGACGACCCAAATGGGCCCCAGGGAGAGCGTTTCGTTGGCACGGCGGCGGGACATGCCGAAGACAGCTGGATCTGGTCGGCTTCCGTCTGAACAATGCTGGAGAGGTCATCTTGTACGTGTTCACCGTGTCTGTTTCCAGTTCAACGAATGACGAGACTGCCACGTCATCGCCCTCTCGATGATCATCATCTGGCCAGCTCCGTTTGCGCAATGCGATCTTCAGAGCCCGAGCAACAGCGGTCAGTCCAGAGTGGGGGCTGCTGAGAGCGTCGGCAGCCCGTGCGCCGAGCGCGTCCACAGCCCCAAGGGGCCGCGCCCCCATCGTTCACCTGCTCACTCCTTTGCGGATCCGCGCGCTGGCGAACTGGCTGGAGAGCACGCTCCTCGGGCCCGGCTCCCATTCAGGCGCGTCCGTCCCGTTCATTTCACCGGCGTGGGCGGTGAAATGAACGGGAAATGAGCTTGCGATCGTGGGGCGCGTTGCATCCCACGCCTCCGAAACAATTATCCTGGCGAAGGACCCAACCATATGCAAATGTGAGTAACGCGTTGTAGGTGCCGCTTTCGGTGGAGGTCCCCATGGGGCCACGAGACGCATGAGGGGTGTGCCGAAATGCGCGGGGAACCACATGCGGACCCTGCCACTGGGGCCTTCGGTGGAGCTCCCTATGGGAACACGAAACGTGAGGGGTGTGCCGAAATGGCCGGGGAAGCGCATCCGGACCCTGCCACTAGGGCCTTCGGTGGAGCTCCCTATGGGGCCACGAAACGTGTGAGGGGTGTGCCGAAATGGGCGGGGAACCGCGTGCGGACCCTGGGGCCACGAGACGTGTGAGGGGTGTGGGCGAAATGGGCGGGGAACCGCATGCGGACCCTGCCACAAGGGCCTTCGGTGGAGCTCCCTATGGGGCCACGAAAAGTGTGAGGCGGGGAGGGAGGGGGCAGCGGGAGGAGGAGTGAGGACGCGGGGCGCTCTGTCTCTTCAGCACGAGGACCCAACACCACAGGATGGTTGGGGAAAAAACCTGCGGAGTCAAAAGATGCTCTGGATGCTGGGAGACTGACCGAAGCGTTGGCAAGTTCGCGACACCACACCCCGACCTTCACTTTGTGGCATCCCAGCTCATGTGCTGGTCGCAACGATAAGAGAGAGGTGTTTCTTGCTTTGAAGACCCTTTGCGGTTACAAGCGCCTTGACGTCACGTCTGGCACTCTACCATGGCCTACTGTGTCCGTCTGCTGGCGGGAGCTTCAGGCTACTTTGGCTCTCGCTCAGGCTAGATACGCTCCAAGCCACGTGCCTCTCGCACAGGAGCTCGGAGAGAGACGAGGACAGAGAAGAGAGACAAGCTCCGAGCTGCTGCGCCTCTCGCACAGGAGCTCGGAAACAAGGCTCGACCTCGACCTCATGACGCACCAGCTCGAACGTCTGGGGGCCATCTGCTGGCGAAAAGAGGGCGTGCCGCCGTGCTGACTCTGGCGCCGCGGCGGCCGCCCCACGCGGAGAAGCGGGCGTCGGGCAATGGCGCGCAGGCGCCCACGCGCCTTCACGTCGCGGGCGAGAGCACGCGGCCGCCCAACACTCCGCTCACGAATTCGCGACACCGCACCGCCCGACGTGGGGAGGGGCGGGCCGTGGCGGGCAGGCAAGGCGGCGGGCGCCTCAGGGGGCGAAGGGCCGCGAGGCGCCGGGGGGGAGGGCGCAGCCGAGATCAGGGGGGCGGGTACACCGGGAACGCCTTCATGGTGGCCTCGTAGCACGCCCAGTAGTCCTCCGGCTTCATGAGCGGGTGGTACGTCGTGGTGGCGACGGTGTCGCAGTTGGGCTTCCACTTCTTGTTCTTCTTCTCCGAGAGGGGCCGGTCCGCCTCGCACGTCCCGTCCAGCTTGGAGCCGTATCCGATCCCGCGCTTGACGCCGTTCGCGTCCAGGCAGGTCTGCGCAAACAGATCCTCGCCCATGGGGCCGTACTTGCCGCCATCGATGCCCACCTTCCAGTCGATCCCGCCGTTCTTGCACGAGGCCATCGACCCCAGGAGCGTCTCGAACGCGACCTTCGAGAAGATCTCCAGGCTGCCGAACCAACCATACTTGACGTACTGGCAGTTCTCCAGGTAGATGCCAGCGGGCGGGACGTACTTGTCCGACAGCCAGTACTTCAAGCGGCTCGGGATCATCACCGCGTCCGCATCGAGTTTCACGACCCAGTTGGCAGCGGCGTACTTGCCCTCCGCCTGAATGGCCTTCCAAGCCTGGTAGTGCAGGCCTGTGTTCAGCCAGGTGCCTGTCTCTTCCCGCTTCGCGAAGTGGAAGTCCCCGTCGACGTCATCCACCTTCGTGACAGGAACGCCAGGCGCAAGCTCGGCGTCTGCGTCGCTGAACACCCCCCAAGAATCACAACCAAAGATGGTGGTCCCCTTCGCATACGCTCCCTGGAGAAGCTCCAGGTCGTAGTACTTCTTCGTGCTGCCGATGTCCTGCATCACTATCGCGAAGCAATACAGCGTCGGGTCGTACAGGACGGCGTCCGCCAAGACCGGCTCCATGATCGCCTGCGGCTGATTGCAGAGCTTGGACTCGCTGGGCGTGCAGTTCTTCAAGCACTCGCCCTTCCCCGGCTTGGTCTCGAAGCACGTCAGGCCCGCAACGTTGCAGCACCCCTTGCTGTAGCAGTCCTCGTCCCAGTTGGAGCACTGGTCGCGCGCGGGAAGGGCGATCGTCTGCTGCTTGCTCTCGCGGGGGCCCACGCTCGAGGCCGCCCCGCGCAGCGCAAAGTGCGCCGCCCCCCCGCCTGCGCCGGCCACCAACAGGAGCCCCGCGGCGGCGCCGCCCGCCGTTCGCCAGGGCGAGCGCCGGGCGCGAGCGTCCTGGACCAGGAACTGCTCCGACCCGCTCGCCTCGCCGCCGACCTCCGCAAGCTCCATGGCCGAGGTCATCGATGGCAGGGTTGGAAGACCTCGCGGATCAGGCTGGCTGCAGGGGGGCCTTGAGCCAAAACGGCGCGCTGGCCTATCAACATCTGCGTGCACGGGGTCGCCCGCAAGATCCAACCCCGTAAGGAGCTCCAGAAACCCTGAACCCAAGAATGGTGTCATATCCCGGGGGCGCATGTTCAACTGCCGCCACCTTCCGCCAGCCTTTTCCGCCGGCTTCGGCCGGCGGAGGCGGCCTCGGTTTGCTTCCGCCGACCTTCCACCGCCTTCCGCGGCGGAAGAGATGACAACTCCTTCGATCCTCGAAGGCAAGGCCACTTTCGGAACGCCTCATGTCGTGTCGACACTGGCGTTGGTTTCTGGCACCGCGTGAGCCGTTCAACCTTGCGCGATCGCGGCTCGGGAATGGCGAAGGTCGTTCGTTATCGGTCGATTCTGGGCCATAAGCGTCGTTCAAACTTCAACGCGCACGATGTTGCCGTCCCCGCGTCCACGCGGCGCGAACCTACCGCATGTATTGATGAAGCCTCAGGCAGGCCCAGCCAGAGAACAGCAGTTGCGGTGCCTCGAGCGGAAAAGAGCAGTGGGCGCTTATTTGTTGTCGAAATTGCCAAGCGACCGCGGCTGGACACTTGTGGGTCGCGCATCGCGCTCACGATATGCACCCAGAGGTGGGCCCGCGCGTGCACGGCGCTGCTCCGCGTCGTCAGACTGCCCTTCGTTGGTTCTAGCGGGCCGCCCAGAAGTGACTACCTTCCAAACCACCCCGACACAACCCAAAGACCCCAATTTCGGGTTGGGGGTAATTACAGGCTTCATATGTGTTTTTCCCCGACCTCTCACACTGGAAATGGAGGGCAAACATCGGGGCCTTCGGGTTGGGTTGGGGTGGTTTGGTGGGCAGTGAAGATGGAGGAGGAGGAGGAGGAGGAGGAGGACGAGGAGGAGGAGGAGGACGAGGAGGAGGAGGAGGAGGAGGAGGACGAGGAGGAGGAGGAAGAGGAAGAGGAGGATGCTCTGAAGTGCTTTTTGCGACGAGTAGATCAAGTCTGCCGGGGCCTTTCTTTCTCTCTCTCTCTCTCCCTAACTGTTCGAGGCGGGCGCCGAACCGTCCACGAGCACCTTGCCTGGGACCAGAAACAACAGCTAAATCGAGGGGGTCTGGGCAAAAACACGGCTGCCATCGAGCGCGCGCGCGACAGACACTACGGTAGGGGCCGACTACAAGAAACCTTCCACAAGAAACCCAACCCTGAGACCCCAGGACGTCGATTGATTTTTGGTATGGGAACGTCACGCTTGCCATAGCAAAACCATCGAAACCCAACAAACCCAGGGCCCCTTTGAGGCGCCACATTTTTCTAGCCAGCGCCAACAAGAGCCTCGAGCTGGCCCCCGGAGGGCCTCCCGAAAGGCCCAAGACGGCCCACGGAAGCGGCCCACAGAGGGCCCAAAAATACCCAAGGCTGTCCCTGTGACTAGAAGAAAAAAACGCCATGAACATAAACTTTTGGCGCTCAGCGCGGATTTCCTTGGATCCGCGCTGGGCCTCCTCCCTGACGCGAGGAGCGCGCCAGGGGCGGCGCCGGAGGCGCCTCCAGGGGGGCCCTGGCGCGGATCCAAGAAATCCGCGTGGAGCGCCAACAGTTTATTTTGATGGCGCTTTCTCTTCTTCGCTTGACGGCCCCAAGACCACCCACCCACACCGCCAAGAAGGTCGCGGGACGACCCGAGAGGGCCCCCGCACAGCCCAAAGGAGGGTCCCAAGACGGCCCAAATGGGCCCCAGGGAGAGCGTTTCGTTGGCACGGCGGCGGGACTTGCCGAAGACAGCTGGATCTGGTCGGCTTCCGTCTGAACAATGCTGGAGAGGTCATCTTGTACGTGTTCACCGTGTCTGTTTCCAGTTCAACGAATGACGAGACTGCCACGTCATCGCCCTCTCGATGATCATCATCTGGCCAGCTCCGTTTGCGCAATGCGATCTTCAGAGCCCGAGCAACAGCGGTCAGTCCAGAGTGGGGGCTGCTGAGAGCGTCGGCAGCCCGTGCGCCGAGCGCGTCCACAGCCCCAAGGGGCCGCGCCCCCATCGTTCACCTGCTCACTCCTTTGCGGATCCGCGCGCTGGCGAACTGGCTGGAGAGCACGCTCCTCGGGCCCGGCTCCCATTCAGGCGCGTCCGTCCCGTTCATTTCACCGGCGTGGGCGGTGAAATGAACGGGAAATGAGCTTGCGATCGTGGGGCGCGTTGCATCCCACGCCTCCGAAACAATTATCCTGGCGAAGGACCCAACCATATGCAAATGTGAGTAACGCGTTGTAGGTGCCGCTTTCGGTGGAGGTCCCCATGGGGCCACGAGACGCATGAGGGGTGTGCCGAAATGCGCGGGGAACCACATGCGGACCCTGCCACTGGGGCCTTCGGTGGAGCTCCCTATGGGGCCACGAAACGTGAGGGGTGTGCCGAAATGGCCGGGGAAGCGCATCCAGACCCTGCCACTAGGGCCTTCGGTGGAGCTCCCTATGGGGCCACGAAACGTGTGAGGGGTGTGCCGAAATGGGCGGGGAACCGCGTGCGGACCCTGGGGCCACGAAACGTGTGAGGGGTGTGCCGAAATGGGCGGGGAACCGCATGCGCACCCTGCCACTGGGGCCTTCGGTGGAGCTCCCCATGGGGCCACGAAACGTGTGAGGCGGGGAGGGAGGGGGCAGCGGGAGGAGGAGTGAGGACGCGGGGCGCTGTCTCTTCAGCACGAGGACCCAACACCACAGGATGGTTGGGGAAAAAACCTGCGGAGTCAAAAGATGCTCTGGATGCTGGGAGACTGACCGAAGCGTTGGCAAATTCGCGACACCACACCCCGACCTTCACTTTATGGCATCCCAGCTCACGTGCTGGTCGCAACGATAAAAGACAGGTGTTTCTTGCTTTGAAGACCACTTGCGGTTACAAGCGCCTTGACGTCACGTCTGGCACTCTACCATGGCCTACTGTGTCCGTCTGCTGGCGGGAACTTCAGGCTACTTTGGCTCTCGCTCAGGCTAGATACGCTCCAAGCCACGTGCCTCTCGCACAGGAGCTCGGAGAGAGACGAGGACAGAGAAGAGAGACAAGCTCCGAGCTGCTGCGCCCCTCGCACAGGAGCTCGGAAACAAGGCTCGACCTCGACCTCATGACGCACCAGCTCGAACGTCTGGGGGCCATCTGCTGGCGAAAAGAGGGCGTGCCGGCGTGCTGACTCTGGCGCCGCGGCGGCCGCCCCACGCGGAGAAGCGGGCGTCGGGCAATGGCGCGCAGGCGCCCACGCGCCTTCACGTCGCGGGCGAGAGCACGCGGCCGCCCAACACTCCGCTCACGAATTCGCGACACCGCACCGCCCGACGTGGGGAGGGGCGGGCCGTGGCGGGCAGGCAAGGCGGCGGGCGCCTCAGGGGGCGAAGGGCCGCGAGGCGCCGGGGGGGAGGGCGCAGCCGAGATCAGGGGGGCGGGTACACCGGGAACGCCTTCATGGTGGCCTCGTAGCACGCCCAGTAGTCCTCCGGCTTCATGAGCGGGTGGTACGTCGTGGTGGCGACGGTGTCGCAGTTGGGCTTCCACTTCTTGTTCTTCTTCTCCGAGAGGGGCCGGTCCGCCTCGCACGTCCCGTCCAGCTTGGAGCCGTATCCGATCCCGCGCTTGACGCCGTTCGCGTCCAGGCAGGTCTGCGCAAACAGATCCTCGCCCATGGGGCCGTACTTGCCGCCATCGATGCCCACCTTCCAGTCGATCCCGCCGTTCTTGCACGAGGCCATCGACCCCAGGAGCGTCTCGAACGCGACCTTCGAGAAGATCTCCAGGCTGCCGAACCAACCATACTTGACGTACTGGCAGTTCTCCAGGTAGATACCAGCGGGCGGGACGTACTTGTCCGACAGCCAATACTTCAAGCGGCTCGGGATCATCACCGCGTCCGCATCGAGTTTCACGACCCAGTTGGCAGCGGCGTACTTGCCCTCCGCCTGAATGGCCTTCCAAGCCTGGTAGTGCAGGCCTGTGTTCAGCCAGGTGCCTGTCTCTTCCCGCTTCGCGAAGTGGAAGTCCCCGTCGACGTCATCCACCTTCGTGACAGGAACGCCAGGCGCAAGCTCGGCGTCTGCGTCGCTGAACACCCCCCAAGAATCACAACCAAAGATGGTGGTCCCCTTCGCATACGCTCCCTGGAGAAGCTCCAGGTCGTAGTACTTCTTCGTGCTGCCGATGTCCTGCATTACTATCGCGAAGCAATACAGCGTCGGGTCGTACAGGACGGCGTCCGCCAAGACCGGCTCCATGATCGCCTGCGGCTGATTGCAGAGCTTGGACTCGCTGGGCGTGCAGTTCTTCAAGCACTCGCCCTTCCCCGGCTTGGTCTCAAAGCACGTCAGGCCCGCAACGTTGCAGCACCCCTTGCTGTAGCAGTCCTCGTCCCAGTTGGAGCACTGGTCGCGCGCGGGAAGGGCGATCGTCTGCTGCTTGCTCTCGCGGGGGCCCACGCTCGAGGCTGCCCCGCGCAGCGCAAAGTGCGCCGCCCCCCCGCCTGCGCCGGCCACCAACAGGAGCCCCGCGGCGGCGCCGCCCGCCGTTCGCCAGGGCGAGCGCCGGGCGCGAGCGTCCTGGACCAGGAACTGCTCCGACCCGCTCGCCTCGCCGCCGACCTCTGCAAGCTCCATGGCCGAGGTCATCGATGGCAGGGTTGGAAGACCTCGCGGATCAGGCTGGCTGCAGGAGGGCCTTGAGCCAAAACGGCGCGCTGGCTCATCAACATCTGCATGCACGGGGGCGCCCGCAAGATCCGACCCCGTAAGGAGCTCCAGAAACCCTGAACCCAAGAAAAATGTCATATCCCGGGGGCGCATGTTCAACTGCCGCCACCTTCCGCCAGCCTTTTGCGCCGGCTTCGGCCGGCGGAGGCGGCCTCGGTTTGCTTCCGCCGACCTTCCGCCGCCTTCCGCGGCGGAAGAGATGACAACTCCTTCGATCCTCGAAGGCAAGGCCACTTTCGGAACGCCTCATGTCGTGTCGACGCTGGCGTTAGTTTCTGGCACCGCGTGAGCCGTTCGACCTTGCGCGATCGCGGCTCGGGAATGGCGAAGGTCGTTCGCCATCGGTCGATTCTGGGCCACCAGCGTCGTTCCAACTTTAACGCGCACGATGTTGCCGTCCCCGCGTCCACGCGGCGCGAACCTACCGCATGTACTGATGAAGCCTCAAGCAAGCCCAGCCAGAGAACAGCAGTTGCGGTGCCTCAAGCGGAAAAGAGCAGCGGGCGCTTGTTTTTTGTCGAGATTGTCAAGCGACCGCGGCTGGACACTTGTGGCTCGCGCATCGCGCTCACGATCTGCTCCCAAAGATGGGCCCACCCTGCCTCTGATGTCGACGCGCCCCACGTACCCCCAAGCATTTCCAACCCATGTCACTAATTTGTCGAACATACAGCGGACTCGTGGTGGCTGATGGGGTCGAGGGCGCGTTGGATTTTGCCAAAGCCGTCTGCAACTTATCCGTTGCCTGGGGATGCTGGCGGGGAAACGGGGCGTCCTCAACACCCTACGCAAGGCAAGTTCGTGTCGCGACGACCCCAACGTTGATCTCTGACACCGCGCGGATCCTTCAACCTGGAACGATCGGCGGCTTTCCCATCCCCAAATCGTTCCATTTGGGCCGACTCTGGGCCACCTGCGGCCTTCAACCTTTGAGCGCCCACGGCGGAGTCATCGACAATACGAGAACCGACCCGCCGCCGCATCGTCAAGACGCGAACCGACCGTGGGCTTTGCAAGGTGGTCTGGGCACGCATCTTCTTCTTCAAGACTCGGTTTCACGAGCACCACGAGCGCCTGACAAGTGTTCCAGGCGCGTGCACGGCGCTGCTCCGCGTTGTCAGACTGCCCTTCGTTGGTTCTGGCGGGCCGCCCAGAAGTGAGGGGCCCGATCACAAGAGACCTTCCACAAGAAACCCAACCCTGAGACCCCAGGACGTCGATAGATTTTTGGTATGGGAACGTCACGCTTGCCATTGCAAAACCATCGAAACCCAAGAAACCCAGGGCCCCTTTGAGGCGAGCAGGGTGTTTCTTGGCATGTTTCTCCACTGCGGGTGCCACATTTTTCTAGCCAAGCCTCGAGCTGGCCCCCGGAGGGCCTCCCGAAAGGCCCAAGACGGCCCACGGAAGCGGCCCACAGAGGGCCCAAAAGTACCCAAGGCTGCCTCTGTGACTAGAAGAAGAAAAACGCCAGAAACATTAACTTTTGGCGCTCAGCGCGGATTTCCTTGAATCCGCGCTGGGCCTCCTCCCTGACGCGAGGAGCGCGCTAGGGGCGGCGCTGGAGGCACCTCCAGGGGGGGCCTGGCGCGGATCCAAGAAATCCGCGAGAAGCACCAAAAGTTTATGTTGATGGCGTTTTTTCTTCTTCGCTTGACGGCCCAAAGACCCCCCACCCACACCGCCAAGAAGGCCCCGGGACGAGCCGAGAGGGCCCCCGCACAGCCCAAAGGAGGGTCCCAAGACGGCCCAGTGGGGCCCCAGGGAGAGCGCTTGGTTGGCACGGCGGCGGGACTTGCCGCAGACAGCTGGATCTGGACGGCTTCCGTCTGAGCTTGCGATCTTGGGGCGCGTTGCATCCCACGCCTCCGAAACAATTATCCTGGCGAAGGACCCAACCATATGCAAATGTGAGTAACGCGTTGTGGGTGCCGCTTTCGGTGGAGGTCCCCATGGGGCCACGAGACGCATGAGGGGTGTGCCGAAATGGGCGGGGAACCACATGCGGACCCTTCCACTGGGGCCTTCGGTGGAGCTCCCTATGGGGCCACGAAACGTGTGAAGGGTGTGCCGAAATGGCCGGGGAAGCGCATGCGGACCCTGCCACTAGGGCCTTCGGTGGAGCTCCCTATGGGGCCACGAAACGTGTGAAGGGTGTGCCGAAATGGGCGGGGAACCGCGTGCGGACCCTGGGGCCACGAAACGTGTGAGGGGTGTGCCGAAATGGGCGGGGAACCGCATGCGCACCCTGCCACAGGGGCCTTCGGTGGAGCTCCCTATGGGGCCACGAAACGTGTGAGGCGGGGAGGGAGGGGGCAGCGGGAGGAGGAGTGAGGACGCGGGGCGCTGTCTCTTCAGCACGAGGACCCGACACCACAGGATGGTTGGGGAAAAAACCTGCGGAGTCAAAAGATGCTCTGGATGCTGGGAGACTGACCGAAGCGTTGGCAAGTTCGCGACACCACACCCCGACCTTCACTTTGTGGCATCCCAGCTCATGTGCTGGTCGCAACGATAAGAGAGAGGTGTTTCTTGCTTTGAAGACCATTTGCGGTTACAAGCGCCTTGACGTCACGTCTGGCACTCTACCATGGCCTACTGTGTCCGTCTGCTGGCGGGAGCTTCAGGTTACTTTGGCTCTCGCTCAGGCTAGATACGCTCCAAGCCACGTGCCTCTCGCACAGGAGCTCGGAGAGAGACGAGGACAGAGAAGAGAGACAAGCTCCGAGCTGCTGCGCCCCTCGCACAGGAGCTCGGAAACAAGGCTCGACCTCGACCTCATGAGGCACCAGCTCGAACGTCTGGGAGCCATCTGCTGGCGAAAAGAGGGCGTGCCGCCGTGCTGACTTTGGCGCCGCGGCGGCCGCCCCACGCGGAGAAGCGGGCGTCGGGCAAGGGCTCCCTCCACGCTCGCGCGGGCGCCCACGCGCCTTCGCGTCGCGGGCGGGAGCACGCGGCCGCCCAACACTCCGCTCGCGAATTCGCGACACCGCACCGCCCGACGTGGGGAGGGGCGGGCCGTGGCGGGCAGGCAAGGCGGCGGGCGCCTCAGGGGGCGAAGGGCCGCGAGGCGCCGGGGGGGAGGGCGCAGCCGAGATCAGGGGGGCGGGTACACCGGGAACGCCTTCATGGTGGCCTCGTAGCACGCCCAGTAGTCCTCCGGCTTCATGAGCGGGTGGTACGTCGTGGTGGCGACGGTGTCGCAGTTGGGCTTCCACTTCTTGTTCTTCTTCTCCGAGAGGGGCCGGTCCGCCTCGCACGTCCCGTCCAGCTTGGAGCCGTATCCGATCCCGCGCTTGACGCCGTTCGCGTCCAGGCAGGTCTGCGCAAACAGATCCTCGCCCATGGGGCCGTACTTGCCGCCATCGATGCCCACCTTCCAGTCGATCCCGCCGTTCTTGCACGAGGCCATCGACCCCAGGAGCGTCTCGAACGCGACCTTCGAGAAGATCTCCAGGCTGCCGAACCAGCCATACTTGACGTACTGGCAGTTCTCCAGGTAGATGCCAGCGGGCGGGACGTACTTGTCCGACAGCCAATACTTCAAGCGGCTCGGGATCATCACCGCGTCCGCATCGAGTTTCACGACCCAGTTGGCAGCGGCGTACTTGCCCTCCGCCTGAATGGCCTTCCAAGCCTGGTAGTGCAGGCCTGTGTTCAGCCAGGTGCCTGTCTCTTCCCGCTTCGCGAAGTGGAAGTCCCCGTCGACGTCATCCACCTTCGTGACAGGAACGCCAGGCGCAAGCTCGGCGTCTGCGTCGCTGAACACCCCCCAAGAATCACAACCAAAGATGGTAGTCCCCTTCGCATACGCTCCCTGGAGAAGCTCCAGGTCGTAGTACTTCTTCGTGCTGCCGATGTCCTGCATCACTATCGCGAAGCAATACAGCGTCGGGTCGTACAGGACGGCGTCCGCCAAGACCGGCTCCATGATCGCCTGCGGCTGACTGCAGAGCTTGGACTCGCTGGGCGTGCAGTTCTTCAAGCACTCGCCCTTCCCCGGCTTGGTCTCGAAGCACGTCAGGCCCGCAACGTTGCAGCACCCCTTGCTGTAGCAGTCCTCGTCCCAGTTGGAGCACTGGTCGCGCGCGGGAAGGGCGATCGTCTGCTGCTTGCTCTCGCGGGGGCCCACGCTCGAGGCCGCCCCGCGCAGCGCAAAGTGCGCCGCACCCCCGCCTGCGCCGGCCACCAACAGGAGCCCCGCGGCGGCGCCGCCCGCCGTTCGCCAGGGCGAGCGCCGGGCGCGAGCGTCCTCGACCAGGAACTGCTCCGACCCGCTCGCCTCGCCGCCGACCTCCGCAAGCTCCATGGCCGAGGTCATCGATGGCAGGGTTGGAAGACCTCGCGGATCAGGCTGGCTGCAGGGGGGCCTTGAGCCAAAACGGCGCGCTGGCCTATCAACATCTGCGTGCACGGGGGCGCCCGCAAGATCCAACCCCGTAAGGAGCTCTAGAAACCCTGAACCCAAGAAAAACTGTCATATCCCGGGGACGCATGTTCAACTGCCGCCACCTTCCGCCAGCCTTTTCCGCCGGCTTCGGCCGGCGGAGGCGGCCTCGGTTTGCTTCCGCCGACCTTCCGCCGCCTTCCGCGGCGGAAGAGATGACAACTCCTTCGATCCTCGAAGGCAAGGCCACTTTCGGAACGCCTCATGTCGTGTCGACGCTGGCGTTGGTTTCTGGCACCGCGTGAGCCGTTCGACCTTGCGCGATCGCGGCTCGGGAATGGCGAAGGTCGTTCGCTATCGGTCGATTCTGGGCCATAAGCGTCGTTCAAACTCCAACGCGCACGATGTTGCCGTCCCCGCGTCCACGCGGCGCGAACCTACCGCATGTACTGATGGAGCCTCAGGCGGAAAAGAGCAGTGGGCGCTTATTGTTTGTCGAAATTGTCAAGCGACCGCGGCTGGACACTTGTGGCTCGCGCATCGCGCTCACGATATGCACCCAGAGGTGGGCCCACCCTATCTCAGATGTAGACGCGCCCCACGTACCCCCAAGCATTTCCAACGGGTACACCCATGTCACGAATTTGTCGAACACAAAGCGGACTCGTGGTGGCTGATGGGGTCGAGGGCGCGGTGGATTTTGCCAAAGCCGTCTGGAGTTTATCCGTTGTCTGGGGATGCTGGCGGGGAAATGGGGCGTCCTCAACACCCTACGCAAGGCAAGTTCGTGTCGCGACGACCCCAACGTTGACCTCTGACACCGCGCGGATCCTTCAACCTGGAACGATCGGCGGCTTTCCCATCCCCAAATCGTTCCGTTTGGGCCGACTCTGGGCCACCTGCGGCCGTCAACCTTTGAACGCCCACGGCGGAGTCATCGACAAGACGCGAACCGACCCGCCGCCGCATCGTCAAGACGCGAACCGACCGTGGGCTTTGCAAGGTGGTCTGGGCACGCATCTTCTTCTTCAAGACTCGGTTTCACGAGCACCACGAGCGTCTGACAAGTGTTCCAGGCGAGTGCACGGCGCTGCTCCGCGTCGTCAGACTGCCCTTCGTTGGTTCTAGCGGGCCGCCCAGAAGTGACTACCTTCCAAACCACCCCGACACAACCCGAAGACCCCGATTCCGGGTTGGGGGTACGGGCTTCAATGTTCCCCGACCCCCACACTGGACATGTTGGGCAAACATCGGGGCCTCCGGGTTGGGTTGGGGTGGTTTGGTGGGCGGTGAAGAAGGAGGAGGACGAGGAGGAGGAGGAGGACGAGAACGAGGAGGAGGAGGAGGAGGAGGAGGACGAGGACGAGGACGAGGAGGAGGAAGAGGAGGAGGAAGAGGAGGAGAACGGGGGCTGATGCTCTGAAGTGCTTTTTGCGACGAGTAGCTCAAGTCTGCCAGGGCTCTCTCTCTCTCTCTCTCTCTTTCCCTAACTATTCGAGGCAGGCGCCGAACCGTCCACGAGCACCTTGCCTTGGGCCAGAAATAACAGCTAAATCGAGGGGGCCTGAGCAAAAAACAGAGCTGCCATCGAGCGCACGCGCGACATACACTACAGTAGGGGCCCGACCGCAAGAAACCTCCCACAAGAAACCCAACCCTGAGACCCCAGGACGTCGATAGATTTTGGTATGGGAACGTCACGCTTGCCATTGCAAAACCATCGAAACCCAACAAACCCAGGGCCCATTTGAGGCGAGCAGGGTGTTTCTTGGCATGGTTCTCCACTGCGGGTGCCACATGTTTCTAGGCAGCGCTACCAAGAGCCTCGAGCTGGCCCCCGAAAGGCCCAAGACGGCCCACGGAAGCGGCCCACAGAGGGCCCAAAAATACCCAAGGCTGCCCCTGTGACTAGAAGAAGAAAAACGCCATAAACATAAACTTTTGCTTGAATCCGCGCTGGGCCTCCTCCCTGACGCGAGGAGCGCGCCAGGGGCGGCGCCGGAGGCGCCTCCAGGGGGGCCCTGGCGCGGATCCAAGAAATCCGCGTGGAGCGCCAACAGTTTATTTTGATGGCGCTTTCTCTTCTTCGCTTGACGGCCCCAAGACCACCCACCCACACCGCCAAGAAGGCCGCGGGACGACCCGAGAGGGCCCCCGCACAGCCCAAAAGGGGGTCCCAAGACGGCCCAAATGGGCCCCAGGGAGAGCGTTTCGTTGGCACGGCGGCGGGACTTGCCGAAGACAGCTGGATCTGGTCGGCTTCCGTCTGAACAATGCTGGAGAGGTCATCTTGTACGTGTTCACCGTGTCTGTTTCCAGTTCAACGAATGACGAGACTGCCACGTCATCGCCCTCTCGATGATCATCATCTGGCCAGCTCCGTTTGCGCAATGCGATCTTCAGAGCCCGAGCAACAGCGGTCAGTCCAGAGTGGGGGCTGCTGAGAGCGTCGGCAGCCCGTGCGCCGAGCGCGTCCACAGCCCCAAGGGGCCGCGCCCCCATCGTTCACCTGCTCACTCCTTTGCGGATCCGCGCGCTGGCGAACTGGCTGGAGAGCACGCTCCTCGGGCCCGGCTCCCATTCAGGCGCGTCCGTCCCGTTCATTTCACCGGCGTGGGCGGTGAAATGAACGGGAAATGAGCTTGCGATCGTGGGGCGCGTTGCATCCCACGCCTCCGAAACAATTATCCTGGCGAAGGACCCAACCATATGCAAATGTGAGTAACGCGTTGTAGGTGCCGCTTTCGGTGGATGTCCCCATGGGGCCACGAGACGCATGAGGGGTGTGCCGAAATGCGCGGGGAACCACATGCGGACCCTGCCACTGGGGCCTTCGGTGGAGCTCCCTATGGGGCCACGAAACGTGAGAGGTGTGCCGAAATGGCCGGGGAAGCGCATGCGGACCCTGCCACTAGGGCCTTCGGTGGAGCTCCCTATGGGGCCACGAAACGTGTGAGGGGTGTGCCGAAATGGGCGGGGAACCGCGTGTGGACCCTGGGGCCACGAAACGTGTGAGGGGTGTGCCGAAATGGGCGGGGAACCGCGTGCGTACCCTGCCACAGGGGCCTTCGGTGGAGCTCCCTATGGGGCCACGAAACGTGTGAGGCGGGGAGGGAGGGGGCAGCGGGAGGAGGAGCGAGGACGCGGAGCGCTGTCTCTTCAGCACGAGGACCCAACACCACAGGATGGTTGGGGAAAAAACCTGCGGAGTCAAAAGATGCTCTGGATGCTGGGAGACTGACCGAAGCGTTGGCAAGTTCGCGACACCACACCCCGACCTTCACTTTGTGGCATCCCAGCTCATGTGCTGGTCGCAACGATAAGAGAGAGGTGTTTCTTGCTTTGAAGACCCTTTGCGGTTACAAGCGCCGTGACGTCACGTCTGGCACTCTACCATGGCCTACTGTGTCCGTCTGCTGGCGGGAGCTTCAGGCTACTTTGGCTCTCGCTCAGGCTAGATACGCTCCAAGCCACGTGCCTCTCGCACAGGAGCTCGGAGAGAGACGAGGACAGAGAAGAGAGACAAGCTCCGAGCTGCTGCGCCTCTCGCACAGGAGCTCGGAAACAAGGCTCGACCTCGACCTCATGACGCACCAGCTCGAACGTCTGGGGGCCATCTGCTGGCGAAAAGAGGGCGTGCCGCCGTGCTGACTCTGGCGCCGCGGCGGCCGCCCCACGCGGAGAAGCGGGCGTCGGGCAAGGGCTCCCTCCACGCTCGCGCGGGCGCCCACGCGCCTTCACGTCGCGGGCGGGAGCACGCGGCCGCCCAACACTCCGCTCGCGAATTCGCGACACCGCACCGCCCGACGTGGGGAGGGGCGGGCCGTGGCGGGCAGGCAAGGCGGCGGGCGCCTCAGGGGGCGAAGGGCCGCGAGGCGCCGGGGGGGAGGACGCAGCCGAGATCAGGGGGGCGGGTACACTGGGAACGCCTTCATGGTGGCCTCGTAGCACGCCCAGTAGTCCTCTGGCTTCATGAGCGGGTGGTACGTCGTGGTGGCGACGGTGTCGCAGTTGGGCTTCCACTTCTTGTTCTTCTTCTCCGAGAGGGGCCGGTCCGCCTCGCACGTCCCGTCCAGCTTGGAGCCGTATCCGATCCCGCGCTTGACGCCGTTCGCGTCCAGGCAGGCCTGCGCAAACAGATCCTCGCCCATGGGGCCGTACTTGCCGCCATCGATGCCCACCTTCCAGTCGATCCCGCCGTTCTTGCACGAGGCCATCGACCCCAGGAGCGTCTCGAACGCGACCTTCGAGAAGATCTCCAGGCTGCCGAACCAACCATACTTGACGTACTGGCAGTTCTCCAGGTAGATGCCAGCGGCCGGGAACGTACTTGTCCGACAGCCAATACTTCAAGCGGCTCGGGATCATCACCGCGTCCGCATCGAGTTTCACGACCCAGTTGGCAGCGGCGTACTTGCCCTCCGCCTGAATGGCCTTCCAAGCCTGGTAGTGCAGGCCTGTGTTCAGCCAGGTGCCTGTCTCTTCCCGCTTCGCGAAGTGGAAGTCCCCGTCGACGTCATCCACCTTCGTGACAGGAACGCCAGGCGCAAGCTCGGCGTCTGCGTCGCTGAACACCCCCCAAGAATCACAACCAAAGATGGTGGTCCCCTTCGCATACGCTCCCTGGAGAAGCTCCAGGTCGTAGTACTTCTTCGTGCTGCCGATGTCCTGCATTACTATCGCGAAGCAATACAGCGTCGGGTCGTACAGGACGGCGTCCGCCAAGACCGGCTCCATGATCGCTTGCGGCTGATTGCAGAGCTTGGACTCGCTGGGCGTGCAGTTCTTCAAGCACTCGCCCTTCCCCGGCTTGGTCTCAAAGCACGTCAGGCCCGCAACGTTGCAGCACCCCTTGCTGTAGCAGTCCTCGTCCCAGTTGGAGCACTGGTCGCGCGCGGGAAGGGCGATCGTCTGCTGCTTGCTCTCGCGGGGGCCCACGCTCGAGGCTGCCCCGCGCAGCGCAAAGTGCGCCGCCCCCCCGCCTGCGCCGGCCACCAACAGGAGCCCCGCGGCGGCGCCGCCCGCCGTTCGCCAGGGCGAGCGCCGGGCGCGAGCGTCCTGGACCAGGAACTGCTCCGACCCGCTCGCCTCGCCGCCGACCTCTGCAAGCTCCATGGCCGAGGTCATCGATGGCAGGGTTGGAAGACCTCGCGGATCAGGCTGGCTGCAGGAGGGCCTTGAGCCAAAACGGCGCGCTGGCTCATCAACATCTGCATGCACGGGGGCGCCCGCAAGATCCGACCCCGTAAGGAGCTCCAGAAACCCTGAACCCAAGAAAAATGTCATATCCCGGGGGCGCATGTTCAACTGCCGCCACCTTCCGCCAGCCTTTTGCGCCGGCTTCGGCCGGCGGAGGCGGCCTCGGTTTGCTTCCGCCGACCTTCCGCCGCCTTCCGCGGCGGAAGAGATGACAACTCCTTCGATCCTCGAAGGCAAGGCCACTTTCGGAACGCCTCATGTCGTGTCGACGCTGGCGTTAGTTTCTGGCACCGCGTGAGCCGTTCGACCTTGCGCGATCGCGGCTCGGGAATGGCGAAGGTCGTTCGCCATCGGTCTATTCTGGGCCACCAGCGTCGTTCCAACTTCAACGCGCACGATGTTGCCGTCCCCGCGTCCACGCGGCGCGAACCTACCGCATGTACTGATGAAGCCTCAGGCAGGTCCAGCCGGAGAACAGCAGTTGCGGTGCCTCAAGCGGAAAAGAGCAGGGGGCGCTTGTTGTTTGTCGAAATTGTCAAGCGACCGCGGCTGGACACTTGTGGCTCGCGCATCGCGCTCACGATATGCACCCAGAGATGGGCCAACCCTGCCTCAGGAATGAAGCGCCCCACATACACCCAAGCATTTCCAACCCATGTCACGAATTTGTCGAACACACAGCGGACTCGTGCGTTGGATTTTGCCAAAGCCGTCTGCAATGTATCCGTTGTCTGGGGATGCTGGCGGGGAAACGGGGCGTCCTCAACACCCTACGCAAGGCAAGTTCGTGTCGCGACGACCCCAACGTTGATCTCTGACACCGCGCGGATCCTTCAACCTGGAACGATCGGCGGCTTTCCCATCCCCAAATCGTTCCATTTGGGCCGACTCTGGGCCACCTGCGGCCTTCAACCTTTGAGCGCCCACGGCGGAGTCATCGACAAGACGAGAACCGACCCGCCGCCGCATCGTCAAGACGCGAACCGACCGTGGGCTTTGCAAGGTGGTCTGGGCACGCATCTTCTTCTTCAAGACTCGGTTTCACGAGCACCACGAGCGCCTGACAAGTGTTCCAGGCGCGTGCACGACGCTGCTCCGCGTCGTCAGACTGCCCTTCGTTGGTTCTGGCGGGCCGCCCAGAAATGACTACCTTCCAAACCACCCCAACACAACCGGAAGACCCCGATTTCGGGTTGGGGGTACAGGCTTCATATGTGTTTTTCCCCGACCCCCCACATTGGAAATGGAGGGCAAACATCGGGGCCTTCCGGTTGGGTTGGGGTGGTTTGGTGGGCGGTGAAGGAGGAGGATGACGAGGAGGAGGACGAGAACGAGGAGGAGGAGGAGGACGAGGACGAGGAGGAGGAAGAGGAGGAGGAGGAGGAAGAGGAGAAGGGGGGCTGATGCTCTGAAGTGCTTTTTGCGACGAGTAGCTCAAGCCTGCCGGGGCTCTCTCTCTCTCTCTCTCTCTTTCCCTAACTATTCGAGGCAGGCGCCCAACCGTCCACGAGCACCTTGCATTGGGCCAGAAATAACAGCTAAATCGAGGGGGCCTGGGCAAAAATAGAGCTGCCATCGAGCGCACGCGCGACATACACTTCAGTAGGGCCCGACCGCAAGAAACCTTCCACAAGAAACCCAACCCTGAGACCCCAGGACGTCGATAGATTTTTGGTATGGGAACGTCACGCTTGCCATTGCAAAACCATCGAAACCCAAGAAACCCAGGGCCCCTTTGAGGCGAGCAGGGTGTTTCTTGGCATGGTTCTCCACTGCGGGTGCCATATCAGCGCCACCGAGAGCCTCGAGCTGGCCCCCAGAGGGCCTCCCGAAAGGCCCAAGACGGCCCATGGAAGCGGCCCCCTGAGGGCCCAAAGATACCCAAGGTTGCCCCTTTGACTATAAGAAAAACGCCATAAACATAAACTTTTGGCGCTCAGCGCGGATTTCCTTGAATCCGCGCTGGGCCTCCTCCCTGACGCGCGGAGCGCGCCAGGGGCGGCGCCGGAGGCGCCTCCAGGGGGACCCTGGCGCGGACCCAAAAAATCCGCGTGGAGCGCCAACAGTTTATTTTGATGGCGCTTTCTCTTCTTCGCTTGACGGCCCCAAGACCACCCACCCACACCGCCAAGAAGGCCGCGGGACGACCCGAGAGGGCCCCCGCACAGCCCAAAGGAGGGTCCCAAGACGGCCCAAGTGGGCCCCAGGGAGAGCGCTTCGTTGGCACGGCGGCGGGACTTGCCGAAGACAGCTGGATCTGGTCGACTTCCGTCTGAACAATGCTGGAGGTCATCTTGTACGTGTTCACCGTGTCCGTTTCCAGTTCAACGAATTACGAGGCTGCCACGTCATCGCCCTCTCGATGATCATCATCTAGCCAGCTCCGTTTGCGCAGTGCGATCTTCAGAGCTCGAGCAACAGCGGTCAGTCCAGAGTGGGGGCTGCTGAGAGCGTCGGCAGCCCGTGCGCCGAGCGCGTCCACAGCCCCAAGGGGCCGCGCCCCCATCGTTCACCTGCTCACTCCTTTGCGGATCCACGCGCTGGCGAACTGGCTGGAGAGCACGCTCCTCGGGCCCGGCTCCCATTCAGGCGCGTCCGTCCCGTTCCTTTCACCGGCGTGGGCAGTGAAATGAACGGGAAATGAGCTTGCGATCGTGGGGCGCGTTGCATCCCACGCCTCCGAAACAATTATCCTGGCGAAGGACCCAACCATATGCAAATGTGAGTAACGTGTTGTGGGTGCCGCTTTCGGTGGAGGTCCCCATGGGGCCACGAGACGCATGAGGGGTGTGCCGAAATGGGCGGGGAACCACATGCGGACCCTGCCACTGGGGCCTTCGGTGGAGCTCCCTATGGGGCCACGAAACGTGAGGGGGGCCGAAGTGGCCGGGGAAGCGCATGCGGACCCTGCCACTAGGGCCTTCGGTGGAGCTCCCTATGGGGCCACGAAACGTGTGAGGGGTGTGCCGAAATGGGCGGGGAACCGCGTGTGGACCCTGGGACCACGAAACGTGTGAGGGGTGTGCCGAAATGCGCGGGGAACCGCGTGCGTACCCTGCCACAGGGGCCTTCGATGGAGCTCCCTATGGGGCCACGAAACGTGTGAGGCGGGGAGGGAGGGGGCAGCGGGAGGAGGAGCGAAGACGCGGAGCGCTGTCTCTTCAGCACGAGGACCCAACACCACAGGATGGTTGGGGAAAAAACCTGCGGAGTCAAAAGATGCTCTGGATGCTGGGAGACTGACCGAAGCGTTGGCAAGTTCGCGACACCACACCCCGACCTTCACTTTGTGGCATCCCAGCTCATGTGCTGGTCGCAACGATAAGAGAGAGGTGTTTCTTGCTTTGAAGACCCTTTGCGGTTACAAGCGCCGTGACGTCACGTCTGGCACTCTACCATGGCCTACTGTGTCCGTCTGCTGGCGGGAGCTTCAGGCTACTTTGGCTCTCGCTCAGGCTAGATACGCTCCAAGCCACGTGCCTCTCGCACAGGAGCTCGGAGAGAGACGAGGACAGAGAAGAGAGACAAGCTCCGAGCTGCTGCGCCTCTCGCACAGGAGCTCGGAAACAAGGCTCGACCTCGACCTCATGACGCACCAGCTCGAACGTCTGGGGGCCATCTGCTGGCGAAAAGAGGGCGTGCCGCCGTGCTGACTCTGGCGCCGCGGCGGCCGCCCCACGCGGAGAAGCGGGCGTCGGGCAAGGGCTCCCTCCACGCTCGCGCGGGCGCCCACGCGCCTTCACGTCGCGGGCGGGAGCACGCGGCCGCCCAACACTCCGCTCGCGAATTCGCGACACCGCACCGCCCGACGTGGGGAGGGGCGGGCCGTGGCGGGCAGGCAAGGCGGCGGGCGCCTCAGGGGGCGAAGGGCCGCGAGGCGCCGGGGGGGAGGACGCAGCCGAGATCAGGGGGGCGGGTACACTGGGAACGCCTTCATGGTGGCCTCGTAGCACGCCCAGTAGTCCTCTGGCTTCATGAGCGGGTGGTACGTCGTGGTGGCGACGGTGTCGCAGTTGGGCTTCCACTTCTTGTTCTTCTTCTCCGAGAGGGGCCGGTCCGCCTCGCACGTCCCGTCCAGCTTGGAGCCGTATCCGATCCCGCGCTTGACGCCGTTCGCGTCCAGGCAGGCCTGCGCAAACAGATCCTCGCCCATGGGGCCGTACTTGCCGCCATCGATGCCCACCTTCCAGTCGATCCCGCCGTTCTTGCACGAGGCCATCGACCCCAGGAGCGTCTCGAACGCGACCTTCGAGAAGATCTCCAGGCTGCCGAACCAACCATACTTGACGTACTGGCAGTTCTCCAGGTAGATGCCAGCGGCCGGAACGTACTTGTCCGACAGCCAATACTTCAAGCGGCTCGGGATCATCACCGCGTCCGCATCGAGTTTCACGACCCAGTTGGCAGCGGCGTACTTGCCCTCCGCCTGAATGGCCTTCCAAGCCTGGTAGTGCAGGCCTGTGTTCAGCCAGGTGCCTGTCTCTTCCCGCTTCGCGAAGTGGAAGTCCCCGTCGACGTCATCCACCTTCGTGACAGGAACGCCAGGCGCAAGCTCGGCGTCTGCGTCGCTGAACACCCCCCAAGAATCACAACCAAAGATGGTGGTCCCCTTCGCATACGCTCCCTGGAGGAGCTCCAGGTCGTAGTACTTCTTCGTGCTGCCGATGTCCTGCATCACTATCGCGAAGCAATACAGCGTCGGGTCGTACAGGACGGCGTCCGCCAAGACCGGCTCCATGATCGCCTGCGGCTGACTGCAGAGCTTGGACTCGCTGGGCGTGCAGTTCTTCAAGCACTCGCCCTTCCCCGGCTTGGTCTCAAAGCACGTCAGGCCCGCAACGTTGCAGCACCCCTTGCTGTAGCAGTCCTCGTCCCAGTTGGAGCACTGGTCGCGCGCGGGAAGGGCGATCGTCTGCTGCTTGCTCTCGCGGGGGCCCACGCTCGAGGCCGCCCCGCGCAGCGCAAAGTGCGCCGCACCCCCGCCTGCGCCGGCCACCAACAGGAGCCCCGCGGCGGCGCCGCCCGCCGTTCGCCAGGGCGAGCGCCGGGCGCGAGCGTCCTGGACCAGGAACTGCTCCGACCCGCTCGCCTCGCCGCCGACCTCCGCAAGCTCCATGGCCGAGGTCATCGATGGCAGGGTTGGAAGACCTCGCGGATCAGGCTGGCTGCAGGAGGGCCTTGAGCCAAAACGGCGCGCTGGCCTATCAACATCTGCATGCACGGGGGCGCCCGCAAGATCCAACCCCAGGGTCGCCAGATGTCGCCAGCACAATGTTCGGCAAGAGAATGCAACCCGCCCGTCGCCCTCAATGAGTAGGTGATGGGAGCTCTGATTGTGCAACTACATTGCGCTGCTACTACAAATGCTTTTGCGAAGGCCTTACGGCCGGTGCCGCCGACCCTGAATGCCGACGACGACGACGACGACGACGACGACGACGACGACGACGACGACGACGACGACGACGACGACGAGCGCTCTCGGGGGCCTCTTGGGGGTAGTTTGGGGGCCTCTTGGGAGGCTCTTGGGAGCATCGTGTGGGCCTCTTGGGGCTTCCTGGGGGTCTCTTGGGGGCATCTTGGGGCCTCTTGAGGGGCTTCTTAGGGGCCTCTGGGGGCCTCCTGGGAGCTCCTCAGGCCGAGGACTCAAAATGACAGTTCGAGTCCCTGGGCTCCCTCTTGGAGCCGTCTTGGGGGCCTCTTCAACTGTCTTGGAGGCCTCTTGGGCAGTCTTGGGGCTCTCTTGGGTCGTTTTGGGGCCCTCTTGAAGGCCTCTTGGGCCATCTTGGGGCGGCCTTGGGGGACTCTTGGCCTGTCTTGGAGCGTCGGGAAGCTGACAAGACGAGAATGTCGAAATCTTTCAAAAACCTAACGGAGATCGATGATTGTTGCCATCGTGGCCCTCGTGGAAGTCCTCTTGGAGGTCTCTTGGTGCGTTTTGGAAACCTCTTGAACTGTGCGACTTGGACCGATCTTTCGGCGATTCGGGGCCCTCGAGGACCGTCTTGGGGGCATATTGGCACAATTTTGCCACGTCTTGGAGCTTCACTGGGCCCCCGAACCGCCCGGGGGGGGAGCCGTATCTGGGTGCGGACCCCCCCAGGGGACCCCCCGGGAACCTCCCCCAGGACCCACCCCCCGGCGGGGAAGGGATCAAAGGGACGGGACTTCCCTTCGACTCAACTACAAAATTGCTCCATTTCGCTGTGACTGGCGCGCTCGGGGAGAGGGCCCGGTGAAAGTGGCGGGAGCGGCGACGGGCCTAGGGAAGGGGAGGGGAGTCGCGAAGGCGACGACGACGACGACGACGACGACGCACGAGTCAAACGGAACAGCCTCGGCCCCGCGCCAATTTCAACGCGCCCCTCACACTTTTCGTTTCTCCATGGGGGCCTGCCCCTCTTTCGTCCCACCTGACCTCTCCATGATTGGGTCCTTCGCCCAGATAACTCACGACGCGGGGGGGGAGAAAGGGCGGAGAAGCAACAACGGTGGACAGGCGCGGCGTGTTTCGGACTCCTGACGCCCCCCCAAAGGTATTCCTGCCCCACGGTATACGGTATCCACAGTTCCCCCCGCCATCTTGGAACCCCTGGAACTTGCGAGGGCTGCTCAGCACCGAGTCGGGAAATCTGATCGGATCGGAATGGGCATCGAGTCGGGCCCACATCGGGTCGGAACCGGATCGGATCGACCGCGCCAAGGTGCACGACAGCGCCGTGTGAGCATCTGGTCGCACCAAATCGTCGGAACATCGGAACCGAATCGGATCGAGCCGGCCAGACATCGAACCAGACCGATCAGAACGAGATGGGCCCTGAACCCCCTGAGCCGAAGACACTTCCGGCAGCACTCCAAGGCAACGCTCGGGGGGCGCCCACCTCTGGGGCCAGGCGAGGCACCGGCGGCGGCGCAGCGGCCGCGAGGCCTGAGTGGTCCGGCCAGGTGCCTTCCTCCCCCGCCCCCCAAACCCAGCACACCTATGGTCCTCCTCCCTTTCCTCCTTTTTTGTACCTCCACGTTCTATTGCTCCTTCTCTCAATCCTCCCCTGGCAGACGGCAGCGGAGGTGAAGCAGGTGGCGATCTAGAAGCCAACAG
Source organism: Prorocentrum cordatum (assembly GCA_963575745.1). NCBI lineage: Eukaryota > Dinophyceae > Prorocentrales > Prorocentraceae > Prorocentrum > Prorocentrum cordatum. The sequence continues at coordinate 48,629 of CAUYUJ010005964.1, forward strand.
ACTGTGGCCCAGGAGACCAGGCGTTCGGGTCCATGAGCTACCGTCTCGAGACTTGCCACCGGACGTTGCAGTCCACGGGTGAAAAGTACGAGGATGTCATAAGTACAACCAGCAGGTGCTCTACGGCCTCTACAAGCAGCTGGACCGCATCACCACCAGCCTGGCGCGGGTCGTCTCCAGCAAAAACTGCAACCAGTTCGATGAGATCGAACGCTCCCACGCCGTCGAGCTGCTGAAGTCGCAACAATACGAATTCAGCACGCCCATCGAGCAGTGCCGCAGCGTGGAAAGGGTCCTGGGCAGCCAGAGCAGGTTGATCAAAGGCCCGTACCCGTGGGAGATCGACTACACCCGCCTCCGAGCTGATGGGCTCGAGGGGCAGTACACGAAGTGGACGGAGAGCGAGCACGGCTGGGGCTACGGCGTGGTAGCGACGGTCGACCAGGACAACGCGGACATGAAGCAGAAGCCGCACAAACGGAACTGCAGCGCACCTCCAGCCTCCACCGCCACCAGGCCTCCCAGTCGAGCCGAGCTCCAGCGGGGACCTCCGCCTCCTCGACCCGACAGTTGCAGAGAGGGCGGGGTGGGGCTTGGGCGGCATGTCTTGCATGAGGGAGCAGCGCAGCATCTCTTCCGATAGTGTTTAACGAGGCCCCGTCCAGAGAGAGGTAGATCGCCGCCAGCGCGCGTCTGGCAACGAGGCTTCCACGCTTCCATATAGCAGCGACCTTGCCCACGGCAAGTGGAACGGGCCCCCCCAGCACCGCGGCAGGCCGCCTCCTCTTTTCTCGCGCCGCCGGGAGTGAGAGGAGTGCGTGGAGGGCGAGGGGGGGGGAGAGTGGGATGGGGGGAGTGCTCTCAGCGGCCCGCCTCCAAGGGGGGGCACGCAAGGCCGCCTGCGCCCGCATCGCCTGTGCACCAAGGCAGGGTCGCCCTGCTGACGGCGCAACGGCCATGGCCGCGCACGCCAGGCTTTCGCATCGCAAAGGTCGGCGACCCGAAGGATTTGGAGGACCTCGGCTAACTGGGCGACATTCCTGCACAGGCCGTCGCTCGGCCTCGGGGTCGTGACATCGCGTCCGGGACACGTCGGAGTGCGAAGGGCAACTGCTCCAAAATTGACATTGGGCTCGTGCATCTGTCCTTGGCGGGATCGTTCTCTGCTCCGAGGCCCACGCCCGGCTAGCCCGCGGCTCCGCGCCATCTTATGGTGGCCACGCTCGCGGCGCGAGCCGAGGGGGTCAAGTTCGTGGCGTCGGCCGGGCCTCGCGCCTTTCCTCGGCGATAGCCTCCTGATGGTGTGGTTATGGTGGCTGACGCTGACCATGCGGACACCGTCGAGGCGGACGTCGCCCTCGGTGGTGAGGCGTCTCCAGCCGAGGCCCAGGTGAGGCTGGATGGGCTCTGCGATACCTTCAATACCTTCACCGACTCCGTCGAGCACGAGCTGGCAGAGGCACGCGGCCTTGAGCAAGAGGCGCCCCCACACCTGGGGCGAGCTGCGCGCGTCGAGCACCGCTGGCGCCAGTCAGGCGGACCCTGCAGGCCCACGTCCCGCGCCCCCCCCCCGATGCCCGGCGCGCTCGGCGACTGGCGCAGGCTGTGGCTGATCTTCTGCTACGAGATGCAGTTCGCCCTGATGTACGATGGCGTCTTGAACGGCTCGTCGCCGTTGGGGCGGGGCGTGCGTGCACTGATGCTGACGGTCGTCGGGTTGTGGCTCTACTACGGGGACTCTTTGCTGCTCGTGGTCTCCTGGGTGCAGATGAGGGTCGACATGCGTCCTGGCACGCAGCTCCATCGGAGGTTGCGTTGTCTGGTGACGATGCTCCAGCTGCCGAGCAGGGCCGCGGCGTCAGTTCGCAATGTCCCGGCGTGCCAATGCGGCTACCAGGCTCAGTCGCCACGGGCGTCAATTCGCAAAGTCCTGGCGCGCCATTGCGGCCGCCAGGCTCGACGTCGCCGCGCGAGCCCAAGCTCGGCAGCGATCTGGACGCGAAGGATGACGTGGGGGTCGCGATGCCCGCGGGCCCGTCGAGCGCCGCGGGCCCTCGCCAAAGGGTGGCCGCTGGCGCGAGGCGCGGAGGGCATGCCGCTGCTGGCGGGGCGGCGCGGGCGGGGCCCGACCGCCGCGAGGGCAGCGCGATGGCCACGGGGGGGGGGGGGGGTAGGGGGGCAGCTCCCTGAACGACGCCAATGCCCCCCCCCGCCCCGAGGCAGGCGCAGCCGCGCGACCGCTCCACGGGCGACGTCCCGAGGGAGACGGAGGAGACGCTGCGCACGGAATGCGGCTCGAGCTCTGACCCGCCCCCCCCCCTTCCGCCCCTGCCGCTGAAGGTGCGCAAGCGAGGGCATGGCCAGATCTACGCATGCGACTGCTGGCGCTCTGCTCAACTCGCTACCGACGACCTTGCGCGCGGAGCCTTGCCCCGCCGCCCCCCCCCCCCCCCCCCCCCTCCCCGGCAACGGGCTGGAGGCGTCGGCGCAGGGCCGCAGGAAACCCTCGAGCCGCTGCCAGCTAGCAGCGTTTCCAAGATCGCCGCGCGGCACTCGGCGATTCCCCCCGCGATCGCGCGCCCCCCCCCCCCCCCCAGCACAGGACAACAATGATATGAGCGCCACCACCTATGGTGGGATAACACGGTTGTGAACCTCCCCGCGATCCTGCATTTCCCCCTGCGCTACTTCCTACTCCTGAGATCTACCGCATGGATTCCTGCCCAGCGGTGGGCCTTGACGAGGTGCGGACGGCGGCGCGGGACGCAGCGCGTGCCGACATGCAGGAGCGGAAGGCCATGCTCCAGCGCCGCAAGGCTTTTTTTCCGAACTGGGCGCAGGACTGCGAGGCTGGCCGCATCAAGCCGCTGTTCTCATTCACGTTAACCTCTCGGATCACCGCGCTCCGAGGTGAAGCGCCGCGGTGTCCGCGCGACGGCTGCCCGGCACGCGGCCAATGACCAGATGGGCGGATGGTCGATTTGGAAGGCGTCGCCTGCATCGAGCTGCTCTACCTTGCCCCAGGTCGATGGCGAGGGCCATGGGCGCTGCACTTATGAGACTCGGCATCTGGCTGGTTTTGACGGCACCTCGGGCATCTACGAGGCCATTCAACAAATTCGGAAGGCTGCACTGCCCGCCCCTCGCATTGCTGAAGTTCGCAGGACAGCGAAGACCTTTCGCTGGACCACGGGGCAGGGTGCGGACACGCTGGCACCGCGGCCGCTGAGTGTCTCAAGTGATGAAGCGCTGTCCCTCCTCATCTACAGCATGTGGCTTGCTGAGCACAGGGGGCGCTGGCCACACAGGCGATGGCAGTTCACATGTGTTGTTGGCGAAGGCGAAAGGGGGGTGGCGCCCCATTGCGCTGCTGGTTGCCGCATACCGAGTATGGTCTCACGTTCGTGGCCAGCAGCTGCGAGACTGGCCCTTGCGCGCGAGCGGCCTTGCTTCGCCCTTGCGGCTGGCAAGGCCACCTTGGACGTTGCCTCTCGTGCCCAACTGCGCGCTGGAGCAGGTCTCGCCGACGGTCTTGGAGCGATCACCGCCATCGTTGACACTGAGAACTGCTTCGGCCGCGCAGCCTGGCCGAAGCTGCCCGCCGTAAACATGGTTTCCCGCGTCAGTTGCTGGCTGGTGCTCTTGCCCTGCATAGGGCACCGCGCTGATTGGTTTGGTTGCAGGCCGCCTCGTACTCGGTCGTTGTTGAGCAGGGTACTGTTTTACCTGGTTACAAGTTTGCGATGGCGTTTGTCCAGCTGCTGAAGACTTCTGCAGTGGACGGGTACCTGCTCCAGGCTGACGCCATAGCCAGCACCGGCGTCAGCACGTCGCACGTGTGGGGTGTTTTCGCTGACGACCTCACCTCGCAGGTGATCGCCTCGTTGCATGTTCTGGGGGGCAGGCTACTGACACCATGAGTTTATTATGTGATTGTATGCATGACTTTGGACTTCCAGTGGCCGAAGGCTATGCTGGCGGCGTCTCACGGCCGCACCGCCCCCGCGCGTCTCTCGGAGGCTTCGGAGGTTCGGACTCCGCGCCGTCCTGGCTGGAGGTTCTTGGGCTCGAGGTGCGTGCGGGAAACTCAGTGCAGCCTCGGGTCCTACGCCGCAGGGTGAAGGCCATGTCTGAGCGTGCCCTGCACTTCCAGCGACATCTGGACTTGGGCGCTAAGTGTCGGAAAGTGGCGCGGGCTGCCACCGGTCCTGCTATCATTTACGGTTTGGGCAGCCTGGGAACTGCGCGACACGTTATTCAGCGCATGGGGACTCTGCTCCAGCGCCTCCTCCGTTCAGATCCGTGCTCTCCCCCCCCCCCCCTCCGGTTCCCGGCGCTGGACCGCGCCGGGAACCGGAGGGGGGGGGCCCGGGCGGCCGCGCTCGCTCGCCCCAGAAGGCCCGGGCGAGCGAGCGCGGTCGTCCGCCTGGACACGCGCACGACCGCGCTCGCTCGCCCGGGCCTTCTGGGGCGAAGCGCTCCACGGCGCTGCGGCACCCCCCCTCGGGTGGCCAGGCATGGGAGCTTCATTCCGACCCCCATTTCTTGAAGTATGGCTTCATGGAATTTAGTGCGGCTCAGTGCCCGTCAGTGCTTGAGAGTTGGGCCCGCGCGCTTGGCTCATACTCCTTTCTGCGAACCGCCAGCGCGGCCCTGGGTGCCGGTCTGGCATGCGATCCGCTTCTTGCACTTCCCCGCACTCGCCGGGGCCCCCCGTGGAGGCCCAGAAGCCACGAGCGCGCATCGACAGCCTCCTGCTCTGAGGCTGGGCACGTCCCCCTACAGGCGGATTTTGGACGAAACATCGAAGACACTCAGAAGCGATTCAAAAAGACATAAAAAATGTTCAAAAAGTCGTCCCCAGACTATTTTGCTACTAATTCTGAATACTCCTCCCGTAGAGGGACGTGCCCGACCTGATCCTGCTCCTCCCCCACCCCTGCGTCCCCTGCTCGGCTCCCGCTCTCTCGGAGTGCGCGGCTCTGCGCCTCCCTTCTCCACCCCTCCTTTTTGGACGTCGGCCCTGCATGGGCATCTAGGCCGCAGCGTTCCCTCGGTGCAGCGAGGCACGAGATGAGGAGGGAAAACGCCGACGCAGGCCTGTGATGACAGATTAAGCTGACGGCACGTGCAGAGCGGGTAGTGCAACAAGTATGGAGTAGTAGAGTAACCTTAGGTCTGGCATGTCCTCCTACAGGCGGATTTTAGACGAATCATAAGAAATCCCACCAGCCCTTTAGGGCGTCGGTGGTTTAACGAGTTTCCTCTTCCACCCCTCCTTCTTCCCCTTCGGGGAGGGGTTTACCCCTCCCCCTACCCCCTCCCCACTGACCTGGACAGGAGGGGCGGGGAGCGGTCAGAGCGTCCAAAACGGCCTCGGCGAGGAAGCCAAAATCATTGATTTTACTATGGTTTGGGCCCCATTTTGGCCTTCTGAGGGGGCAACGCTAATTAAGCTCCCCTCTTCTTTGATCGATTTCCTCCACGATGGCCGCAAGAGGCCCCCAGGATGCCCCAAGAGGCCGCAGGATGGCCCCAAGATGGCCCCAAGAGACCCCCTAGAGGCACCCAAGGTGCTCCCAGAGGCCCCAAGATGGACCCAAGAGGCCCCAAGAGCAAAAGAGCCCCAAAGAGGATCCCGAACGGCCCACAGAGGCCCCCCCGAGGCACCCAAGACGCCGAAACGCCCCTCAGGACGACCCTCTACTCGCCTGGGCGTCGTTTCTGGACGGGCTGGTGGGGATACGCGAAGCGTCTAGAATTGTCAAACAAATTCTCAACGAGTCAAGAATAATCGAAACATCGTCCCCAGACTAGTTTGACTATTTTTAAACATTCCTCTTGTAGAGGGACATGCCCGACTGAAGAGTAACCCTATTATTCCTCCTCTTCCTCCTCCTCCTCCTCCTCCTCCTCCTCCTCCTCCTTATCATCATCATCATCATCATCATCATCATCATCATCATCATCATCATCATCAACATCATCAACATCATGCATGCATCATCATCAACATCATCATCAGCACAGCAGAGCATCACGCATCAACACAATCATCATCATCATCATCATCAACATCATCATCATCATCAGCATCAGCATCAGCATCAGCATCAGCATCATCATCATCATCATCAGCATCATCATCATCATCATCATCATCATCTTCTTCCTCCTCCTCCTCCTCCTCTTCCTCCTCCTCCTCCTCTTTCTCTAGAGTCCCCCCTGCCTCTCGGAAACAAGCGGGAGGAGGTCCAGGCACTGGCACGCCAATACAGGACAAGCGGGAAGACACATCTCAGACTCCTACGCGTGCCTGACCTCGACGCACGGAGAGACGACGTGCTGCCCCTCCCTCCCCCATCGAAGAGGCAAGCGACCCCACCTCGCTTTTTGGCAGCCCTCGCTCGCTGACTACCCGTCGGGTAGCCCGTGACGGTCGGGCTGCTCGACGAGGAGGCGCGTGGGTATGGCCTGGTGTTGCCTGGAAACGAGACCAGGGTAAGTGATTCACCCTGTGATCCTCCTCCTCCTCCTCCTCCTCCTCCTCCTCCTCCTCCTCCTGCCCCTCCCCTTCCCGCCCCTCCTGCTGCCCCCCCCCCACACACACCTTGAGCAGGGACGACCGTCCCGGCTTTCCTGTACGCCTACCACGAAAATGCTTCTAGCACCACAGAATGCCCCTATGACATAAAGCAATGCTCTTGCAACATCAAGCCGACGCATGAACACAAGAGGGTCTCAACCAGAAATGCTCTCAGAACATGGCGTGCAATCCACAATTGAGGTTCTCAGAGTAGTCTCTGCAGGCAGGCCGGGACACCTCGCCACTGCTTGACCCTCCCCCGTGGGAGTCGAGGGTGCGGAGCTCTCCTCGCGGGCCATGGGGCGTCTGGCCGGCCATCCCGCCGCAGAGAGCGGCGCGGCCTGCGCTGCACCGGGGGAGGAGGGGAGGAGCCCCCGGACCCACGTATAGCAAGTAGGAGGAGGAGGCAGAGGCGGAGGAGGAGGAGGAGGAGGAGGAAAGGGAGGAGGGAGGCCGAGGAGGAGGGGGAGGAGGCGGAGGAGGAGAAAGCGACGCGAAGCGAAGCGGAGCGACGTATATGAAGCGAAGCGAGTGGATGTCTTTGATCGGCGCTGGGTCCCCAGTAGGCGCCTCTGGCGCCGCCCCAGGCGCGCTCTGCGCCCTGGGGAGCGCCGGCGCCGCTCCAGGAGGCCCGCGCGGAGCTGCGAAGGCTCGCGCTTGCGCAGCCGCTCCCTCGTCGGCGAAGCGGGCGCGGGAGCGAAGCCCGGAGCCGCGCGTGCTCCGCCGGGGAGGCCGCACTGGCTCCGCAGGGCACGGCGACGAGGGCACGGCACGGCTCCGCAGGGTGCGGAGTATCGCGCCCGCCCGTCGCTTCGGCGAGGCGCGCCTGCTGCGGAAGGCCTCGCGCTGCGGCAGGTTCGCGTCGTGCCGACCGCGGCGCTGGCCTCTGACATCGCGGGGATCCTTCGACCTGGAACGGTCAGCCGTCTCCGAAACGTCAGATCGCTCAGCATCGACCGATTCTGGGTCGCCAGCGGCGTTCAAAGCTGAACGCTGGCGGCGGGGTCGCCGCTGGTCGGCACACAACGCGAACCCATCGTACCTGGCCCGCAACCGTGTGGAACTCATCAGAATACGCCATCGCTCTCCTTTCAAAATGGCGAGACCATTCGGGTGCCCCCTCTTTCGTCTCCTCCTCCTCCTCCTCCTCCTCCTCCTCCTCCGTGGCACTGGTCTCCTTCTTCTCATCCTCATCACTAATTTCTTCGTTCCCCTGCTTCTCCATCTCGTTCTTGCTCCTGCCGTATCCGTTGTAGTCTGCATTGTTGCTTTCTGTAGGGTCGTTCTTGTCCACGCTGATGATGTTGGGCTTTCCGAAGTCGGAGGAAGTGGAAAAGGGACTGTGTCTATGACTCACAGTATTCAGGACATGCGTATGCAATGTCAGCTGCCTTTACATGAGCCTGATGTTCCTGTTTACCCCAGTGCCAGTGTTCCAAGGAATGTTAAAACAATAACTTAGAGTGTCGTGCTTCATCACAACAACTATTTCGATGATGACACGGCATGCCCTACCCGCACCGCGCACCGGTTCGAGGTCACCGCAAGGTCTTGGGACTCGGGTTGGTCTCCGAGGACGTCTCGGGCGAGCGGGGCCTCCGAGGTCCCGAGATCGTGCGGTGACAGACCGCCAGAAATGAGACAACCGCCGCTTTGACAGGAAGGGCCTGGGATGCGGGCTGGCGAAACGATCTGGTCGCGTGGCCAGCTGAGGCAGCCGCGCTGCACCCCGAGCTGGTCGCAGGAGCTGGGTGGGCGAGGGCCTGCACGAGGCGGCAAGCAGTGCTGGAGGAGCGCACTGCCAGACGGTGCGGAGGAGGAGCCGCGAGACGCGGGGCACGCTGAGGTGCGTCGCAGAGGAGGGGCCACGAGTCCAACGAGGTCACGCCGACTGCCCCGCCCGACAGGCGGCCCGACGCGCCTGCGGAGAAGGGCCCGTCCAGGCCAGTGAGGAGGCGCCTCCCGCCCCGCTCGCTCAGCGCGGACGGACGG
>CAUYUJ010005965.1:0-5000 GCA_963575745.1 Prorocentrum cordatum
CCGTGGGTGAAGCTCCCTATGGGGGCAGAGACAGTCCGACGGGTGTACTGAAATGGGCGTGGTGTAACGCATGCGAGGGGGAGGTAGGAGGGGTAAAGGAGGAGGAGGAGGAGGAGGAGGAGGAGGGAAGAGTAAGGAGTGAGGTGGGACGCACGGCGCTGCGGATTCAAAGCGGCAACCAAACACCCAGGAGGGTTAAGCGCTCTCGGAGCCCCCATCAGGACCCCAAAACCATTCATCAAACACCTTGGGAAAATCAATGGGTGTTGCCGTCTCGCCCTTTCGCGTCCGATGCGCTTTTGCTGCCTCACAGTTGCCCCAAGCTGGCCCAACAGAGCCCCAAAGAGGGGCCCGAGAGGCCTCCAGTATCGGCCCGAGAGCGCCCCAAGAGCGCCCCAAATATGCGATGTTGCTGGCCCCAGGGGGGGAGGGGGAGGAGGAGGAGGAGGAGGAGGAGGAGGAGGAGGAGGAGGAGGAGCTTGGGGGGGGGGGGGGCAACTCGGGACCCTGCCCCATTGGACCGATCGTCTCCTCGTCCCCAAGGCCCAAGCGGGCCGCAAGACGGCGCCCAAGAGGGGCCCAAGACGGCCCCAGGGGCGTCCCCCAACGAGGGCCCCAAGAGACTGCGTGCCTCCTCCACGCCTTTCCCTCACAGCTGACCCCCTCCCTGTCGCGCCCCCCGGCGTGTCGAGGGGGCGGGCGGGCCGCTTCGCCCGAGCCTCCGCCGCCGCGCGTGATCCTGGAGCTTGACATCTGCAGCAGGCTCACGGACGGGGGCGGGCCCGTTTCAAAATGTTACTCCCGCCCTGTCGTCGCGCACATTCGTCTTAAGAGCTCGCAGCAGTGTCACGGACGGAGGAAGGTGCCTTCTGAACCTGCGGCTCTCGCCTTGCCGTCGTGCACATTCGAGCAGTGTCACGGATCGAGGGCGGTTCCTTCTCCAGACGTGGCTCTCGCCGTAGCGCCGCGCGCAAGCGTCGAAGTGTGCTGCAGCTTCACGGATGGAGGGCGGGGCGAGTCGTTTACAAAATGTGGCTCTCGTTTTAGCGCCGCGCGCACTCGCATAAAAGCGTACAACATGTTCAAGGTTTCGTATGGCCAAAGTCCCAGGAATGGCATCCTGGCGCGAATCAGGATTGACATGACGCAACAGCTAAACTGATTCGCTGTGTTAAAGTCCCATCAACGGCGTTCTGACACGATTGAGAGTTGTCAGCAGGCAACTGTCATGTAGATCCGCGGCGCTGACGTCGCAGAAACTGCGTTTTGGTACGATTGGTAATTCTCAAACGATTCCTTCCAATGAGCCACTTACCGCAATGAGCACGACTTCCTTCTGGGACCTACCAAGAGGGAACTTGGAGGGAGGGTTGATTGTAACATCGTTGATACATCTTGGGTTTACACTGGTCATCCTCCTCCTCCTCCTCCACCTCCTCCTTCTCTTCCTCCTCCTCCTCCTCCTCCTCCTTCTCCTCCGCCTCCTCCTCCTCCTCCCCTCGCCCTCCCCTCCCTCTTCCCTGCTTCTGCCCTACTCCCTCTCCCTCCCTCCCTCTCTCCTTCCCCTCTCTTCCCTCCCCTCCGCTCCTCCGCTCCTCCCTTGCTCATCTCTTCCCTCCTCCCTCCCTCCACTCCTCCCTCCACTCTCCTTCTTTCTTTCCCCTCTAGTCACCAACGATGCCCCTACCGCTGCCGCGGCTGACGCCCCCTCAGCCGCCGCTGTTTGCACAGCCCGGTGGTTCAAATCACTCGGGGGCGTCCAAGAGGGGGGCGTTCAAGAGCGGGGGTGGGGCGCAAATCATGGCCGGCGGCGCGTGCGCGGCCCAGGGGGGGGGGGCAGGGGACGCGCTGAAACGAGGAGAGGCGCCCATGAAATCTGGGGAGGCACCATGGCCCTCGCCACGACATCCCCACACACCCCCAATCATCTCCCCCCCCCTCCCCAAACCCCCGACGTCATGAATTTTTCATGACGCGACCCCTCGAGGTCCGGACCCTTTCCCCGGGACCGGTTTTTCATCCCGAGTCTTTTTTTGACGGTCCTGAGGGCCGGTAAGGGCCCCCGGAGGCCGAAAACAGCGAAAAACTTCCCGTCGTGGTTTTTTTTCATGACTCGAGGGGGTCTGGGGCCTGCCGCCCCCGCATCGCAGGCGCACCGCACCCCTGCTCCCGGACAGGCCTCCCCGCGGGGGGCACCGCAGCAGCAGGGCGACGGCCGGCACGCAGCCTCCCCTGCCCCCCCCCCCCCCGCGGCGGGCGGAGAGAGCAGCGGCCGGCAGAGGGCCGAGAGAGCTCGGGCGGGAGGCCGCGAGAGGCGGAGCGGGCGCGGAGGGGGAGCGGCAGGGCACGGGGGCGGCGGCGGAGGCGGGGGGGGGGGGGCGGGCGCGGAGCAAAAACAAAACTGTGGGGGAAAAATACACACACACACACAACACACACACACAAAACACACACACACACAAAACACACAAAACACACACACACACAACACACACACACACACAAAACACACACACACATACACACACACACACACACACACACACACACACACACACACACACACACACACACACACACACGAAACACAGTGTTGTGTGTGTGTCTCCCCACAATGTGTGTGTGTGTGTTTTCCCCACTGTGTGTGTTTTTCCCCACAGTGCGTGCTTTTTCCAAACAAGCGGGGCCGGAGGTCGGAGCGGAGGAGGAGGCGCTGGCAGCGGGCGGGTTCCGAGAGCGGTGAGGTGCGGGGTTGCAGGCCCTGCGCGAGCTGTGCGGCCCCAGCATGCGGGGCCCTATCGCGCGGGACCCCGTCGTGCGTGACCCTATCTTGCAACACCCTGCCGTGTGGGAAGCCACCGTGCAGGGCCCGATCGCGTTGGGCCTTATCACCGCTGGGGACCGCCAGAGCTCGCGCCCAACAAGGGCAGGTCATCCCTCGATGGCAGGAGCTGTGACGCCGCGCGGCGCCGGCCAGATCGCCGGGTCTCGCGCCGACCCAAGCATATCCAGTTAGAACCAACCAGTGCACTTCGCTAAAACACAACAACTGTAACCACAACGCGGTCTTGCTTACTCCCACCCGCCCTCCGTATGCTACATCATTCGCGGTCGAGCCGAATGCGTCCCAGTGCGAAAGCGTGCCAGGCCTAGGGAGGTGTATTTACACGATAATGTCTAGATCTAAAGTTCGTATGTTCGTGTGCGCGCAGATGCAGAAATCAGTTGGGGCGAACTGCAAAGCAATCAATACCTTCGCCGAAGCGACTGCCGAGACGTTTCGAATGAGCGGCGCCTCTCCTCACCTAAGCAGCTTCAGCACTCGTAGGGGTCGTCGCCCCGCAGGCGGCCGTGGTAATCCAATACTGACGTCGCGTGCGCCAGGCGGACCAGGCGGACGGAACAACAACAAGCGCACCAGGCACAGCAAAAACGCCAGGCAGGCCATGCGCCCCAACTTCGTCTTCCCCATCGCTGCCCATCCTTTCCCACGTGCACCTGGAAGTCCACGTGCATTTGTGTCTGTGCCTATTCTTCCCTCCTGATGCCGGGGAGACGTAAGACTCGGGTACGGGGGACTCGGGTTGGCCTGACGGGGCCACCATAAAAATGACGAGACCCAATCTGAAATTTGACGCGAGCTCCCGCTGCAGACATCCCACGAAAACTGAGCCGACAAAATCCAGGACGCGCTCTTCAAAAAATGTCGGCAAACCCGAGTTCCGGCTTACTCGAGTCTTACGCTTCCCCGATGATGCTAAGAACCCTGCGCTCGCCTGCGCCAGAAGCACCGCGCGCGCCAGGCGCGCCGGGCGCTCTGGGCGCGCCGAGGTGCGCCCGCCGCGCCGCGCGCGCCAGGTGTGCCAGCTGCGGCAAGCGCGCGCCAGCTGCGCCAAGTTCGCCACGGGCGCGCCAGGCGCGCGCACGCCGAGTGCGCCGCGGGCGCCAAGCTGACTACCTACCAGACCACCCCAACCCAACCCGAAGACCCGAATTTGACCCGAAGTTCGGGTTGGCGGGGGTACGGGTTCCTTGTGTTTTTTCAGTGTTCCCCGACCCCCCCCCAACTGGAAATGGAGGGCAAATTGAAGCCTTCGGGTTGGGTTGGGGTGGTCTGGTGAGTGGTGACAAGCGCGGTAAACGCGCCGGCTGCGCCAGGTGTGCCAGGTGCGCCAGGTGCGTTCGTGGCATCTTGCGCGCGCGCGGCTCAAGCACTGCCTGACGGGTGGGATCCCCATCACTCGGGCGATCGCCAACATTGATCACGGGGGCGTGGATGAGCGACGGGTCCGTTTCCACGGGAGATCGCAGATTTCCGCCGCCGAACGAGGCGGCACCGGCCGCATTCTGGGGAGGGCACCTCCCCTGATCCATGGATGTGGCGCGCGGTCGCCAGATCCATGGATCGCGAATCCATGCTTGCGCGCCCCCGAGATTCCCCCCCTCCTCGCTGCGCCTGGCTCTGGCTGGCCCTGGGTCGGTGAATCGCGCCGCATCGAACCGCATCGCATCGCATCGGCGTCGCGGCCCTGGCTGGCGCAGCGAGTCGCACCGAATCGGGTCGTTAGGGGGCCAGGCCACATGCGAGCCCGACCCCTATCCCCCACGACTTCTGAGGGGGAGGGTGGGGTTCGCTTCGCTCGGGAGCTCCCGAATGAAGTGAACCCCACCCTCCCCCTCAGAAATCGTGGGGGGCAGGGGTAGGGTTCGCATGTCCCCTAATAGTTGAATCATCTTCGCCACATGTCCCCTCCGTAAGAGACGGGTCGACGTTCGCGCGGCGATGCGCTGGCGTAAGTCCGACGTGAATCCGACGTGCGTCCGACGCAAGCCGACGTAAGCCCGACGCAAACCCGACGTAAGCGGGGTCTCAAGTTGCCGCGCGAGGCCTCCATGATCTTGCTCATAAAACACGAGCGGCAAAAGAAGACGGGGTTCGCAAGCGGCTCCCGACTCGTGGGCGGCCCTCCCTTCCCCCCCCCCTCCTCCCTGCATGGCCC
>CAUYUJ010005965.1:15000-20000 GCA_963575745.1 Prorocentrum cordatum
AACACACAAATAAGTATGTGTATATAGATACATATATATATAATACAAACCATAACCATGCGCGCGCTTCGCGCGCGCTTGGGTTCTAGCCCAGCACATGGTTTGTGGGCGACTCGCTGTCGGAGAAGGGTTGTGACCGTCTTGGGCCGCTCATGGGATGATGTCGCAGGGCTTCATTGAACTGGCGCTTGGGCTTTTCAGGTGCTGTCTTGGGGGGCAGGTGCCTTTGGCTCCAATGGCGCGGTCCTGGGTTGCCAGATCGTTGTCACGACACGCAAGTCTTGGCATGCGGGCTCGTTGGGGAGATCGCTGAACAGCCTTGGGGCCTTGATCGGCTTTCTGATTAAATGTCGAGGCCGTAATTTGCTGGTCTTTGGATGTCGTCACATTTTCTTGGCCTGTCTGGCCGAGCACGTGCGGGAGGGGCGAGGAATGACGGAGGGCGGGACAACAAGCCTTGACATAGAACGCACGCGCTGCCACGCCAGCTGGCAGAGCACCTGCAGAAGGAATGAAGAATACCAGAGGAAAGGAAACCTGCCTTGAAACATAATGTACGCGCTGTCACGCTGGGTGGCGGAGCACTTGCAGTAAGATCGAGGTGAGACGGAGGAAGGAGGGAACACAGCCTTGATACTAAATACATGAGCTGTCACGTCAGCTGGCGGAGCACGTGCAGGACGAAGGAGGGTAACGAAGCATGGAGAGAAAGCTGCTTTGAAACAGCATGCACGCGCTGTCACGCCGGCTGGCAAAGCATGTGCATGGACGAGAAAGTGCAGAAACGGGAGGCAGAAGGATATATGAAGAACAACAAGAATTCTCTTGAGCCGTCTCGGGGTCCTCCTGGGACGTGCCGGGACCGTTTTCGTGCTCTCTCCTCACGCTGTGATGGCATACAAGCCATGTTGGGGCATCTTGGGGCCTGGGTCTGGGGGCCTCTTGGGGGTCTCCTGGGGGCTTCCCCGAGGCCTCCTGGGGTCTCTTGGGAGCCCCTTTGTGCACTCTTTTGGGCCTCCAGGGGGCCTCTTGGGGCCCGTCCTGTTGGGCGCCTGTTGGCAGCCTCGGGGGCCATTTTTGTGCAGAGAGCTCCAAATTCCAGCTCGGTCTCCCCGTCCTGGGCCCATCTTGGGGTCCACTTGGGTCGTCTTCGGGGTTTCTTGGTCCGTTTGGAGGCCCTCTTGGGCAGTCTAGGGGCACTCTTGAGCGCCTCCTGGGCAATCTCGGGGCGACTTTGCAATCCTCTGGGGTCGTCCTTGACCGTGTTGAAACCAAATACGCGAAGATAAGAGTGAGGGGGCCGAACGGTCATACATTGTCCCTGGGTGCGTGGCTGAAATGGGGATCCGTGGTGAGGATTCTGTTTGTTGCGTTGTGGTTGTTTGTTGTCTGTCGTCGTCCCCCCCGCGACCCAGCCGACCCACCCGCGACCCACCCGCGACCCACCCAGCGACCCGCCCGCGACCCACCCGTGACCCACCCGCGACCAACCCGCGACCCGGCCCGCGACCCGGCGGCCCGCGACCCCTTCACGACCCACCCGCGACCCGCCCGCGACCCACCCGCGACCCACCCGCGACCCACCCGCGACCCAGCCCGCGACCCACCCGCGACCCACTCGCGACCCACTCGCAACCGACCTGCGACCCACCCCGCGACGCACCAACATTGTTTTAACTAGGACGTCGGCGCCTGCGGCGGGACCGTTGCATAATTTGTAAGATGTTGGCGCCTGCGGCAGGCTTTTTCCGAGCCTCGCAAACTGCTGACGTCCCCACCGCCCCCTCATTTGTATCCGCAAGTGCGGGGTGCTACGTACAAAGAATGCGAGGTTTCCTACGGGGATGGGGCGATGTTCGTTTCGCGGAGCCCTCTGGGGAGTCCTTTTGGATCGGCATTGGAGCGTCGTGGGCGCTACCCCTCTGGAGCCGCCTTGACGGCGACCTACGCCGCCTCTTGAACCGTCTAGGAGCATCGAAGGCCCGAAAAGGGCTGACCGCACAAATCGGTCAAAAACCTTGTGGGGAAATAACAAAATTCTGCCTTTTCGGAGCCTTCGTCGGGGTCCTATTCGAGCCCTCTTGGGTCGTCTGAGACCCCTTGGAGGCCATCTTCGGGGTAGCTCGGGGCGGTTGTCTGATTGCTGTGGGACCTATTTGGCGGTTCCCCAAACGGCCCCGGACCCGAAGCGCTCCGATAATAGTCGGGACCCATCCTGGACAAAAAGGTGACACAGGGGAAGAGTTTTGAAAAAGTGTGCCGGCCCGGGGTTTGGGGTTTGGGATCTCAGGGGGCATTTTGGGGCGTCCTGGCGACGTGTCGGCCGTCTGGGGACCACTTCGGGCTGTCTCGGAACGCTTTCTCGGGGCTTCGAGGCGCGTCTTGGAGGCGTCCTGCGGGATCTGGACTCTGGAGGCTGTTTTGTTCGGTCGCGGGACGCCGGAAAGCCGTCTCTGAACTCCGAAGGCCGTCCGGGGAACCCCGCGGGGAGGGCGGAGGCCGCCTTGTACAAGCAAGCCCCTCCTCTGGTGCCTGGGGGCCAGGACCCCCCCTGCAAAACTACGAGTACATCTGCGGATGAACACATGTGTGTATATATATATATATATATATATATATGCACACATACTCATTCATTCATATGTACATATGTACACGCATACGCATGTATAGGGATATGTGTCGTGCATGTGTAAGTATGTATGCATGCATGCATGCATGCATGCATGCATGCATGTATGTATGTATGTATGTATGTATGTATGCATGTGTGTAAGTATGTATGGATGGGTGTATGTATGTATGTATGTATGTATGTGTGTATGTATGTATATATGTATGCATGTGTGTAAGTGTGTATGGATGGGTGTATGTATGTATGTATGTATGTGTGTATGTGTGTATGTGTGTGGGTTCTATGTGTATGTATGTATGTGCGTACGTACGTACGTATGTATATGTGTATATATGTATGTATGTATGTGTATGTATGTGTGTATGTATGTATGTATGTGTATGTGTGTGTATGTGTATGCATGTATGTATGTATGTATGTCTTTATGTGCGTATGTATGTATGTATTGCGCGCGCGTGTATGTACGGGTGTACGTGTTTGTGTACGTGTGTACGCACGCCTGCGTACGTGTTTGTATATACGCACGCAAAGATGAACGCATGTACACACATGCACATAAACAGACATACAGACACACATACACACGCACCTGTACACACGTACATGCATACATACATACATACGTACATACGTACGTACGTACATGCATACATGAATACAAACACGCATACATACGTACATACCCACATACACATACATACATGCATACATACATACATACATGTACATGTACATATACATATACATATACATATACACATGCATATACATATACATATACATATATATATACATATACATATACAAAAACCTATACATATACATATACATATACATATACATATACATATACATATGCATATACATATACATATACATATACATATAAATATACATATGCATATACATACATACATATATGCATACATACATGCATAAACACATAGACAGACAGATGGATGCACATATACACACATAAACGTACAGAAGTGCATATGAACGCAACTGCACACACATCTATGCACGTACACACATACATGCTAACATCCATACATACATGCACACACACATACAATAGAGGCAAGCGAGGTGGGAGGGCAGAGGAGCTGACGGTGATGGGACAACAGGGAGGGCAGGGAATAAAGGGGTAAAGAGAGCGAGGATGAGGAAGAGGAGGCTGAAGAGGGCGAGGACGGGGGACCCAACGGAGGAGAAGAAAGAGGCTATGGAGCTAAAGGCGTAGGTGGAGGCAGGGAAGGCTACGAGGAGGGAACACGGCAGGCTGAGTCGCAGGAGCAGCTGGCACCGCCGCGAAGCGGAAGCACTTGACTCGAAGGACGGCTGCAGCCAAGTGAGTCAGAGGCCTGGCCTACTTAGGAAGATGTGGGGTATCTCGGGAAACCTGTGGTTCCCTTGAAGCAACTTTAAAGCCCCTCTTTGGGCCCTACTCGAGCCTGTCTGGGCGCCCCTTGGGGCCTCTGTACGGGCTGTCTGGAGGCCTCTTGGGGCCTCTGGGAGTCCTCAGGGGGCCCGCTGGCGGTCGGAGTGGCTCAGGCAATCTTGAAGCTCTCTTGGGGTCTGCTCGTGGCCGTCTTGGGAGCCTCTTGGGCCGTCTCGGGGCTCTCCGGTGCCGTCCTGGGGCTCTCCTGTGGGCCTCTCGGGCCGTCCTGGGGCGGTCTGGGGAGCCGTTCGGGCCGCCGAGGACGCCGCGGAGGCCCGAAGAAGTCGTGCAGGCTGAAAGTGTACGATGTCTGGGGGAGTGAAACAATGTTGGCTTCATGGGACCCTCTGGGGGGCCTCATGGAGCCCTCTTTGGGCGTCTTGGGGGGCTCTTGGCTCTGCCTGAGGCCGTCGTGGCGCGTCGTGGAGCGCTCGCGGGGCGTCTGGGGTGGTCTCGAACCGGTCCTGGCGGCCTCTGGAGCCGTCCGAGAATCCTCAGGGCCCTGCCCGGGAGCCCTTGGGCCGCCTGGAGCCCCCATGTACGATGAGTCTTTATATATAACATTCTAACATACCTAAATACATGCATACTTACATATATATATATATATATATATATACATGCATGCATTCATACATGCATGCATACATACATGCATACATACGTGCATGCATGCATACATACATGCATACATACCCACGTACCGAAATATATACATACATAACTGTATACATTCCTACATACATACATACATACATACATACATACATACATACATACATACATACATACATACATACATACATACATACATACATACATACATACATACCAGTCTACGTATCTACATACATGCATACAAAAATGCATGCATGCATGCATTCATACATACATGATTACGTACATACATATACACGTACATAC